>CAJQZM010035412.1:35118-49289 GCA_907164665.1 Colias nastes
CCAAAAATAAAAATAAACTATCCTAACATTTCAAATAGCAAATACCATAACTATTCCAACCAAAATAAATAATTCATAAACTAACTTCTTAATATCAACTTCAACTCTGCCATTCTCGTTGATTGTGACAGTGTTGACAGCATCCAGTGCAATGTCCACGGCCAGGTCAGCCCAGCGGCCGACATATTTTGTGCCTACACATGAGCGAATCTAAAACAAAAGAATGAAAACGAATGAAACAGTACCTACACTATTTTACTTCTTGTAATTCTACAATGTTCGTCTTCAGTGTACTTCTGCTAAAAGTTGTTGAAATAAATTTAGATGATTTTGATATTTTTGGTTTTATGCCATTCAAATGCTTTCTATTATTTATAAAATACACATTTAGGTGTTTATTTCTTAGTCTTTTTTTAATATTTACATAACTATTTGCCATATTAATTGTATACTGTTTGTAGATGCAATAAAAAGTATATGTTACTCTGAATTAACTTCTATCTGATGTTAACACATTGACTACCATGTAGGGCACCGGTGACCGGAAGCGGACTTGTATTAAGGAGCCGCGTAGGACACCGGTGACCTCACGGTAAACCTGTTTTCAGAGATGATTTACGCGCCGTAGGACGCTTTTTCCGTAGATTTCTTATTATAAAGTGACCGGAATGGCGCTCAGGTGTAATACTTTCGCATGGTTTCTATGTAACGTAAGAATATTTTGAATTAGTGAAGGTAAACCTTCAATAACGTGAAAATGCCCAGAACATAAAAATTTTTCTTAATTCAAACGTATTTATTTAAAAATGGTTGTGAATGCATTACAATAGGAAGAAAAATAAAAATAATTTAATTAATTTTTTGTCTTTGACTGAGGTGCGCGGGTGCCCGTAGTTTAGGCCCGGATAGGTGACCGCACGGCGCCTGGTAACAGAAATCAACTTAATTATTTCTGTGCGCCATGTAGGGCACCGGTGACCTCGTGAAGTTTTTTTTAATTTTCTACGGAACCCTGCGTCCGATTGAACCCAAAATTTAATTCTATATATATCTAGACCTATAACATCAATTGGCACTAAAAAATTTTTTTGTGATTTTCGTCATTATTACTCTGGCAGTCAATGTGTTAAACAAATTTAAAAGTTAATTGTACTCTTTGTTCCCTTAAACCTGAAATTTGATTCCGGCATCACTAGAAAAAGGAGATTTATGTTTCAAATTATGAAGACAAATACACACTGATTAAACTTTCCTCATAGTAGAATTCAAGCACATCTATAAGATCACCTCAAAAATTTGTTGAAATACTTAGTTTACAACATTTGTATCCATTTTTCAACAATTTCATACCTCTCACATTATAACTGTCTCCATCAAGCACATTTTTACATATTGTATTCAAAGATGAATATTAAATACTATATATCAAATTACTTACCACTTCTCTTATTTTCTCCCTGTCATTCAAATCTACTGGTATGGAGATCTTGTCTTGCAATAATTTAATGGCATCCTCTAGCGCCTGTCTGTATTCCCGGATGATAACTGTGGGGTGAATGTTCTGTGCCAAAAATGGTTCAGCCACGGCTAACATTTCACCAGCTAGAACTATGACTGATGTGGTGCCATCACCAACCTAAAATAATTATTAAAAAAAATTGTTTTTCATAAAATTGACTATAATGTTTACAGATTTTATTTATAAAAAATTTAGTACATCAATGTATACTATAAAAATTGGAATTAAATAGACAATTGTATAGACAGTATTTTAATGACATAAAAAATTAATTCCAGAAAATGAAAATTCTAACCTCTTCATCCTGAGTTCTGGCAATTTCTATCATAGATTTAGCCGCTGGATGTTGTACTGTGATTTCTCTGAGAATAGCATTGCCGTCGTTGGTCATCACGATCCCACCCATTGGATCCATCAACATTTTCAACATAGCTTGTGGACCAAGGCATGTTCGTATAACGTCCGCTATTGTCTAAAATAAACAACAATCCATGAAAGTTATGACTGAAAACCACTTAGGATAGCGAAAATTTACTTTTTTATACAATTTCACCAGTATATTAACCTTTCCAGCGTTTATATTCTCGAGTTGAACTTTCCGGCCGGACTCACGTTTTGTGTTTTGGCCTGAAATAACATTTTATTTTGTTAAACACGAATCAAGCTTAATATTAACAATCTACAAGATGTCACATATTTTACTCACTCAAAACTATAATCGGTTGTTGTCCGTACATTTTGATTAAATTTTATTTTTTATTAATTCAAATCGTTCGGAAAAAATTGAGACCCAAAATCACAATCGTGAATCGCGTGGTGAGTTGAGTGATGACTAAATATGGATTGCCAGTGATAAAATTAAAAAATAAACAGATAATAAATGAGTGTGCAGAATTATTAAAAAAATATTGTTTTATATATGCTCTAAAGAATACTCTCTAAAAAATCGAATAAATTTCAACTTTTAGATTTTCTTAAGTTTGGTTGTTTTTTTAACTCTTATACTAATACAGAAAAACATCAAGAGATGTCGCTTTACTCCACAATTTCTATCATAAAATTCAAATTATCTTTTTTTCAGTAAACGGCTAGAATTTATCATGAAATTTTGTGTGTCCATTGGGTAGAACGAACTGACAATCGGTTAACATCTATTTTTCATACCTCATATGTTCACACGAGCAACGTTTGTCAGGAAATCTTATAAAATAACATCGAGGAAGTAAAAAATATACTGTGGTTGGAATACTATTATGTACTTGAGAGCAAAGAAAATCTTTGACCGATTTTCATGAATCAAAGTAAAGAACCACAACGAAACCGGTCCATCCGTTTGAAATATCTACGATGTCACAGACAGACAGACACAACCGACAACAATTTTTTTTGTTTGTTTCTTGGCTCAATAACATAGGTACTCGATCGAATTTAAAAATCACTTTTTAAAACCATTTAAAAACCGGCCAAGTGCGAGTCGGACTAACGCACGAAGGGTTCCGTATTATGGTACTATGGAAACCCCCCTAAAAACGGGCCAGATCAATCTATTAGCATTTTCATTATATATTTTATGTAAGTCATAGTTAAATAGTATAGTTTTATAATATCTGTGGTTAAATCTTATTTAAAATTAATTCGTAGATTGGAGATGGCTTGTTTGTAGGTAGTTAATCTATATTATAGACTAGCTGCTCCGCGCGGTTTCACCCCCGTGGCTCCACTCCTGTTGGCCGTAGCGTGATGATATATAGCCTATAACCTTCCTCGATAATTGGGCTATCTAACACCGAAAGAATTTTTCAAATCGGACCAGTAGTTCCCGAGATTAGCGCGTTCAAACAAACAAACAAACAAACAAACAAACTCTTCAGCTTTATAATATTAGTATAGATATAGACTATAGTTCACTATACTATTATACTATAATAATATAATAATATTATTATAAAGAGGCAAGGTTTGTAATTATGTATGTATGTATGTATGGTTTTCACGCATAAACTACTTGACCGATTTCAAAAATTCTTTCACCATTAGAAAGCTGCATCTTCACTGAGCAACATAGGCTAGGTTTTATCCAGGAAATCCCACGGGAACGGGAACTATGCGGGTTTTAGTCAGACATAAAAGGGAGAAAGGCAAATAAATAAACACACACTAACAGGAATATAATATTTAATTGTAATTCAAGAAATATCAAGTTAAAACTTACATCACACATCTTATATTATGGCACAGAGCTTTGGGGTAACCAATGAACATGATTTTAGTTTATAACTTACGATCTAAAACCAACTTTGTTATTACAACTTTATTATGTAGATTAACTGAATGTTGAAATATAACTATTAGAATCAATACCACATTATAATTATTATATTTTATAGATAGATTACGAAGTGCGACTTGGCCACAGAACATATATACTCGACTTGGCATGCAAATCAGTTGAGGTGCTGCTACTTGCATCATACGAGTTACTGTCATGTGCAAGTGCGTTAGTTTTGTGTTCGAGTTACATTTTATTATTCGCCACTCGTCTTTCCCCACGACCGCGACGCGACGGCACTAGCAACTCCCATCATTTTGCGAAATGACAGTAGTTCATACGCTCGGGCCTACGTATTTTGCGAAAAGCAATGCACGAGACATAATACGTTGGACAAAGTATGCGAGTACATTTAACATTGGTGCAGTAGCTACAGTCTACTGCTGACTGCAACGTCAGCAGTTTGCATCGAGAGAGGCGAGTCGAGCTACAGTCATGCAAGTACACAAGCACAGTAGCCTTGACAGTAGCTGTACTGTCATGTCGCTTTAGTTGCTCGCACTGTGTAACCTATCCATTGGTATTAATTACAGATTGAGATATGAAAATTGGGTAGGTACTCCGAGTTGACAAAAATTTTAAGCACCTTATTTTAATCCGTAAGTACTTAAATAATTGGTATAGCTATAATTATTAATTACCTATGTTTGCAATTAAAATTAATGTTTCAGATTTCTTATCTATACTTTATAATAATGAATCGAGTTATCATTAGACATTATTTAAATTTATTCAACGGCAATATGAAAAAGCTTTGATAATAACATAGGTACAATAATATGACTAGAAGTTATTTTTAAGATTACACGTAATTTTTGACTAGAATAAAAACTTACGTAACTACTCAATACTAATGAATACTATTAACTTAACGAAGAAAATGCGTTAATCAATGATATTCTCATCTTCAGCATCAGACGATTCTGCCTTTGGATTATCAAGTTTATTTATTTTGGCATCTCCTCTTTGTTCGTGAGCATATAAATCATCATATAAACGCTTTAGATTCTTCATAACGTACGATGTACCATTTGACTTGCCAACATGATCAGTATTTCTTTCAAAATACTTGTCCGAGTCTAAACCAGCATTAGCCCCACGGACAGGAACAGAGAAAGCCGATAAATGCCGCGGTCGCTGTCCAAAATCTTTGCCCAATCGTTTTTCTAAAGACTCTTCTGGATGTAATTCAGGTGCGCTTTGTTCCATGCCTTCAGCAGCTCTTTTTCTATCATAAATGTGTCCGGATACACGCAGATCTATAAAGAAGTTTAGAGGATCAACGCCAAACTGTGGATTGTAAAGTGGCGGATACCACATAGGTGGCGGAGGGGGAAGAATCAGGTTAGACGGTGAGACAGTCGGTTCAATATTTCTACCTACACAAGGTGACGGTTTTGGCAGTTCTTCTGTACCAACGTCAACGAATGTGGACTGTCTGCCGGGCGGACCTGGACTGCCACTTGATTTCGGCGGCTCAGCTTTCGGTGACAGCCTTCTAGGAGATGGATCACAATGGATTCTAGGTTGTTTATCTACAGTGAGCTCAAGGGGTACTTCAGGTCTGATTTCTTCTTTTTTCTCTTCATCCTGTTTTGGCCATTCCCGTCTCCAGTCATTTTCGTTTTCAGCAAAATATTTGTGGGAGCGGCGTTTGAAGCGACGATGGAAGTGAGGTGGTCTGCAGCCTTGGCGTGCATTGACGAAGGAACGCAGCATTTCACTGAAGAAGAACGCATGAGGTTGAAGTGGTAAAGCGCTATAGAGATATGGAGGCGTTGCCGCTAACAATCGAGATACGAGTTCAGTATTTCGCAGTTCCCGCACATGGGTCTTTTGAGTACCATCAGCAAGCTTCTCCTCTTGCACGGAGCTCATTCTGTAACAAACAAAATCTATCGTTAATAAAAGGATAAAATCTTTCTTCTTAACAAATTAGGTTTATTTCGCACTTTTACTAGGATTTATATAGAAGCTTTTAAGTGGATTATAATATTGGGATTTGCTAGAAGAAAACAGACAGCATATCTACAAAATACACATACACCTTAGAGTATGCTAAATCTAGTTATAGCATAATAAGAAGATCCACAGTCTATTTCCCTATCATAAACTTGATACGATAGAATCCCGTCATCTTGTTACCGAGTGATGTTTGTTTTAGCTATAACTCGCGTATAGTGATGTACTCATTCGTCTGTCGACATCGATTTTTCAGCTCAACGCGGTTTTATTGGCAATATTCGGATACATCCGCGTTTCGTGAGCTCGTTGGTTCGACACTCTTCTTATTAATATCCGTATTTGAATTTGTCTCAGTTCGCAATTTCATACACACCAGATACGACTTAATATTGGGGGAGGAAATTATACGCAGTAGGTACACATTATTTTGTGTAAAGTATAATAATCACTAATTGCAAGATTACAGATTGAGCATATCAATAAAATAACGTACTACCAATCAACTTGCTTTTTTATAGGTTTATGATTAACTCTATAGCTAACACACGTCATTCTAACAAACATATAATATACTTATACCTACATAGCACGCACTTTGTATACGCAGAGAGATTCTAAACATTTTGGTCGTTTTAATAATTAAACGTTTTTGATGAAACTTCTACTTTTAATGAACTCTTATATTATGAAATTAAGCTCCTTGAAAAAAAAACTTCAATATTCGACAAAATTTGGTTTAAAAATAATATTTTCCGTTTTTGTATCAAAGATATGCATAAAAGTTATAATCTGCTCTTTGCGCTGCCAGTGTAAGTAAGCTTTTTAAATATTATTCTTTACTAAAATTATAAATGCGAAATTGTGTTTGTTTGCCCTCTTTCATGTCGCTCCGCGCTCGTCATCGTCGTAAAATCTATCTATTTAAGATAGCTAGATTTAGCTTCGCAATCGCGGGCGGAGTTTGCAAAAAAAATTATGACTATCCGAAAGTACCTAATTAAAAAAAATAGATTCAGTTCAGAGGCTCCATTCTTTTAAAATAAACAACAAGAATAAAACTATCAAAAATAAAAACATTAAAACACCGTTATAATAAGTACTTCAAAAACCCATCCACACTTTATAACATACTCAAAATCACACACAAGTACCCAGATTTATTATACAATGTAAACTTAACGAGTCGATCAGACAAAGGATACGCACCCACGCTCTCATTTAATAAACCCTCAATGATACGAATTAAATGTCACATTACCATATCATTGAACGATTTTCAAGTGAAAACGATACGATACATCGGATTTGTGTGACAATGGAAAAGGGAGGGGGAGGTGTAGGGGAGCTGTACAATAAATTTCAGAGCTATCTATTCAGAAGCGTGAAGCGATGAAATCTTAGGTAGGTAGGCAAATATGACGTACACCCTCGTATAAAAATGTACGTTTAAAGCGTAATTCGTGTCGTATTATGGTTCTGGAATGTGGAATATGTTTGCGAGTGTCGATGTTGAAATTCCGTTATAATATGATGAACGAATACGTAATAATATTAGTTGTACGAAATGTGTACAATCTACAAATACAAATAAGTATTTTTTTCATATTTATTTACTTCAACCAAAAGTCAGAACGTTTCTCGTTCTGATTTTTGGTTGAAGTAAATAACGAAGAATGTATGTGAAGTAAAAAACCAAGAATGCTAATGTATTTTTGAAATTCATGAAACAATTTAATACTTTTTAATTTCTTTCAAAATTCGAAATTCTTTTTTTTCTATTCTTTTTTAACAAATGAATTTATCGCTCTAGTGAAATAAGCGTCCTTTTCGCTTGATCCCTTTTTTTTTTTTTTTTTTTTTTTTTTTTTTTTTTTTTTTTTTTTTTTAGTGGGGAAATCTTGCATAGATACCCACGGCCTCCGGGGAAGAGGCCGTGGGTTATGTCGGATTCCTACCGACCAAAACCCCACTGTGTTCCGTCAAGCCGCATCAGCGACAGGGCCACGGGTATGTGTAGAATTCATCCGTGACCTTCGCTTGATCCCTAAGAGCTTTTAAAACCACAAAACATTGAACGTATAAAAAATTAATTATCGCGGTCTAATCCTCATATTACACTGATTTTACCGCAGATTGGCGTGCTATTTTGAGTTTTATGCCATCGACATAAAGACTAATGGCGTGGCATTTTTACGGCTAAATAATATGATTGTGGAGGTGTTCTGTCACACGGCAGCGAACGTTAATTTCCATATTAAAACCGTCACAAAGGAAGCACAGATTCAAAAACGTCGCTCGCGGCTGGGTGGTTAAAGAGTGCGAGGGATGTACGATACTTTGGATGTTCTAATTTAGGAATTTTTTGTTAGCCATTTGAAAAGATTCATTGTTATGTGTTAAAGGTTGTGTAAAATTAAGATTATAAATCTATTTAATTCAAAGATAGTATTTATGCCTAATTGTTTGAACATTTTTTAAGAATCGACCACGAGGCAGTATTTGAACCCGCGTCCAAATGACTATTTTCATATTCTTTGAGATTTTAAAACATAAAATATATATTTATAAGATTTTTAATACTAAAAAAACAAAAATTACAATTTAAAAAATAAATACCTAACTTTTACTAGAACAAAACCACACAATAAAAAACGAATATTATTATCTTACGTATTAAGAAATACCCCAACATAAAATCCTTCTACAATATTGAGCCGCATCCAACCCTTATACAGCGTGGCCGCAAACAATATTGCGCTCAGATACCGTCGGGGTATGATAATCGCGTCAAAACGCACGTGAAGTGCCACCCCCTAGGGTGGTGGGGGAGCTAAGCCGGTGACAGCTTTTAAACGTACCCGATTATCCGACTGAGTGTACTTTACTCAGACAGACGGTTGAAACATTATGATTTATGGCTTGGGCATTGTCTGTATAAGACTCTAGAAGGTATCTAATTCTATTTTGATGTAATTAAAACGTGAGTAAAGGTAACTTCAGCTAAGAAAGTACAAAAAATTTAACTGCTCATATTTAATCAATAGTATATTTTTAAAGCCCTCACTTATTTTCATTAATAGGTCAGAAATTAATATTGTATATTTTGTTAGAATAGAATATCAAGTATCAATAATCAATGTTTCATTATACAAAAAAATGGTGGGAAACTATGATATATTGCACAATTCATAGATCGATTTCATAGCTTTTTGATAATTCTTAAACCGATTCACTGTCATAATTTTGCATGCAGATGTCATTACACTAAACAAACTAACCGGATACGCCACAAAAAGTTAGAAACAACACCAACACAGATACAGCTATTGACTACAGACATAAAGTGAATTTTGTTCTTTTTAGACTAGGATCGATGTGGATATGCAAATAAAAATCAACTAACATTTATTAGAGATGGGAAAACATGGCCAGAGTATACAATTTTTATTTTTTGACTTCTATTTGTTGTTTGTATTTGTTGATTCGCGTTCCACAATTTTTTAACATCCAAAAGAAAACAAGAGTTCATTTAATATTTTGATTTCTATCTATAAATTCATACAAACAAGAAATTAGTTTACAAGTTTCTGACAAAAACACACATACAATATAAATTAACATTTATAAAATTTATATGAAATATTTTTATAATTTCCTCAAATACATTTAAAGATACGAATATAAAGTAAGCAAATAAGGGAAAATAAATAACATTGATATTCCATTATCAGTGAAGCGTACAGATGTAGTCAATTTCCCTAGCAGATCTTTGAAGCGATTAGGTATATAACACGAGAGAAGAATGAACGAATGTAATGACGCTTGAATGAGCGATAGCGTGTGAATGATTCTCTGCTTACTCTTTAAATCTAGGAAATGGAGATTTTTTATGATAAAATAGAATGTATTGAAGTGTCACTCGATGGCAAATAATAGAATATAGAATATTCCATCTGTGATAATTAGAGTAAAATATACATACAGTCGGAGATGTGATTCTTATTTCTTAGTAATCGTAATAAATAAATAAATAATTCAATCAATACTATTGGCGTACTTTAATACTTTAATGAACATCAATACAATATAAGATATGTATTGATGTTCTCTATAATACAGTTAACTCAAACTAAAACTAAAACCAACACTCTCTTATTATTTTACATCGTATTCGCATAAAATTACAAATTCAAACTTACACATAATTATCATCAACACCACACGCTCAATTCCCTTAATTATGTATACTTAGTAAATCCAACGACGCTCGTCTTAATCAAAGGCGAAATAACAAGTTATCGTTTCTAATTAATTAATACACCCCTCGTGATTGTGTATTACTAAATTTGATGAACCGGATATTTTGAGGTGTACTTAAATTCTGTCATTGTAAAAGATGGATATTAACTTCATGTATTTCATCATCATCTTCATCAATATCAGCATAAATTTGTATGTGATTTTGATCTACTACGTTTGACATATTTATATCACATGTTATGCAATTTCGGAAATAAAATACGTCAATTTCCTTACAATGTTTTCCTTATATTACTGATTGAAGAAAAAATATAATTCCTTTATACACGACTTCACAATTGAAGCCATCAGCCCTTTTTAACTAATGTACCATCACGGCCATCGATTTCCACCAAAGAATATTTTTTTATACTTTATTAAAGTACCAGTCTTTTATAGATTTTTAAAATGAAACAGCAGAGAATTTCCGTCAACCGTCTGTTTTGTTCCCAACACGCTATTTTCCTCAATATTTTACGAGGCTGAGTCGCGAGTGTAACTTTTATTTTATTTTCTCGGTACGGAGCCTAATAAAAGCGTTATCGTATCTCTATACAAAAGCAAACTGTCGTCTATGTTCCATCAAAGCAAGCACATTGATGTACAAAATTTCAAACAAGATAACAATTTTCCAGAATTTATTTTAAGATCAACTGAATCAAATTTCTTTTTAGTAAACTTGCGTCATATTCAGTTGATAAAGAGGAATATGATGCATAAGACTCACACGCGTAAAGACAGATTTAGAACAATGAATGTATCTTGTCTGATAATAATGCCGCTTCTACATTGTTAAATCATCATGCGTGTAGCTATGTTGAACACAAAAACCTATCATTTCATTTCATAATACAATAATTTTATTTAATTAAACTGTTCTGTTTCTGTACCAGTTACGTTTTCAAATAGCAAAGAAGCGAAAATGAAGTTAAAACGCATAATATGATTCTTCTCTAATGTTTCATAAACGTTTTGACACAATTGCATTCGTTGCACCCAGCATTAGATGATAATTGCAACAGCTAAAACGAAAATTGTTTGTCATTTAATCATAATAATTGTATAATGCCGCATCCATTATTTATCCATTTCGTAGTTCTCTGTTGTATTCAGCGCGCGGTTACTTTGTGTCGTAGCCGTAGAACAGGTAGCTACGGTGCTACGGCGTAGCTACGTGGATTTTTACGTCTACATAATGGTTTTAAATTACATTTCGTTTTTGTACCTTTTGAGTTTAAAATTTCGTATGATTGTGTAAATGCATTAATGGATTTTAAATTTTAATGTTTTACTGTTTGATACGAAATACTCCATTAAAAAATTAAAAGCTTTGTTATGTGAATACCAGCTACCTAAAATACATTACTTACATGAATATTTTGATGTGTTCACATCAAACCATCCTGCCTGAATTTTATAAGTACATCACATAAGGAGGAGAGTATAACTAAGATATCCAAATTGATTACATACCATACGACTTCACATACAGTCCTAGTTTTAGAGTCAGAGACTTCCCAACTACAATAATCTCAACATTTTAATCAATAACAATCATTATCATATTGAGTGTAATGCCCCCGTTTACGCGAGGCTTGCAATAATTAATGTTACATGTATCTTATTATCTATTCCTGTCTGTATGTATGTATACCTACCTTAGATCATTAAGTACTTAATGATCTAAGATGTACACTGTTTTTGATTTTTATGCAGTTTTTTTTTTAAATAGATAGTGATTCAACAGGAAGGTTTTAACTTTTAGTAGGTATACTTATTTAGATTAGGTCTTAGACAAAGGGGCCGAAGCCGCGAGCGGAAAGCTAGTTCTAATAGTTATATGCATTCTATGATGTCTTTGAGAAACAATACCGTCATCTCATCCAGTAATGTCCCCTCACAATTACACAAATGCGCCACCCACTGCCCAGGGGCTACCTACTTCTTATTGTTATCCAACATCAATAACGGGAAAAATTAATAACTCTTGTTTTTATGTGCAGTATGCTTATTAATTGTAATATACATATATGCTTTTCACGTCATAGCTCTTAATATTATATTATTACTAACTTACAAAGACCAAATGATGAACTGATCCGACGGTAACACAGATTTTGATATTCGAATATTTTCTTTCCATTTTATGTTTGTACCGTATCTTTTTGTAATTAATTAATTACTTATGTTATAAAATTGGTGTAGTATGAACTGCTTACATTATAGATAGCAATTAAAATTTCGAACTCACAATTCCACATAAGAGCTTCGAATAAGCCCTCATAGTTTAGGAAAACCATCAAAACACACAGCTACAAATCCATTGATTTATATTCACAACCATAAACAAATAGCACAGGATACAGAACGGAATATTCCATATATTATTTGAATACAAAAATCTGCAACGTGTCACGATACACTACACTGAGTGGGTTAGCGTGTACCGCTCCATCACGGCTCCCTTGGAGCTATGCAAATAGACAAAATGTTCAAAGCTAATACGTGTATCCGATATCGAAACCTGAGATATACATAGCATGGGGAACAGGAATTTTTGAAATTTCAACGTTTTTAAAGCATTTTGCTTTTAAAATTTAACCTTTAAAAACCTTTGTATCCGCTTCATATTTGGTCTACGGAAATATGACCACGTCTCTGAGTTTCGTTCTCAGCTCAAGTGGCTACCCATTCGATTTCGCCGGGATGCTCACGTGCTGCAACTATTATATCAAGTTTTGTTTAACCCCAAAACACCGAAATATCTCAAGGACAATTTCGTGTTCAGAGGAGAAAACGGAGATTCTGTCCGCTCATCGGAAAAGCTCCGATTAATAATGCCAGCGCACCATACAAACTTTCTGGATAACTCTTTCACTGTTCGTGTAATCAAATTATGGAATGCATTGCCGGATCCAATCAAGAAGGCTCAATCTATAAATACTTGATGGTGAATATGGTTCGTGATTTTTATCTTTCTCAATGTCCCTAGTATGTTCATTTATATATTATATTCATATATATGTATATATATTATTCTTCTTCTCATATGTATGTATGTATCTATTTGTGAATATATGTATATTATTTATCTCATTCTTGTGGCTTGTATATTAAGCTGTTATTATTTTATTTATTTCTTTTTTAACTATTACCTATTTACTTTATTTTTGTATGTATATATTTATTTGTGCTCTGCCCTACTCCTATCCTTTACTTAATATCTCTCTGTACAACCGGTTGTCTGGAAGAAATCGCTATTTAGCGATAAGGCCGCCGTTTGTTACAATGTATCCTAGGTTAAGTCTCAATTTGTAATTTATCTTGAGCAATAAAGCATAAATAAATAAAATAAATAAATAAAACTCCGAATCTCCGAATTTATGAAGATAGACCAAGCAAGCTGTGAATATTTAATTTCTTTTAACATGGACATCGAAGTAAATTTTATCAATTTCTGAACTAAGTTTTACTTTTTTTTGTTTTTTCCATATATAGCGTACGTAGGTAGGTACATATTGTATGGCCTACGAGCACTATAACATAACTAAAGATAAAAAAATGCCAGACAATCAACTCAATAGTAACCTTTAATACGAATCATGAATTCACATAATATCTGCCAGACTTTGCCTAAATACTACAAATGAAATAAACAAACACGGTGAGAATTAGATTAAATCTTATGTTTGCTCTGGTGCTCCAGTCAGCCTCGCACGTCTGCGTGATTTAAATGCTCTCGACTAACATATTGTAGACGTTCAACTTAGTCGAGTTTTATTGACTATAAACGTTTCAACTTTCAATAGACTTCTGACTAAAAGTTTACAATACAAAATCATTGTTAAAAATATACACTAATTGAGAATATTATACCTAACTTTAATATTTTTCTGACTTGTGACTAAAAATTTAATTGTACAAAATCATTGTTATAAAGTAGTATGTATGTTAATTGTAGAACAGATTAAAAACATACCTGCAGCCATGGACGTATAAAAAAAGACGGACGCCGTATTACGAACAAACAACGTGAAGCCACCATAGTAAGCTAGCGAT
>CAJQZM010035413.1:0-11896 GCA_907164665.1 Colias nastes
GCATTATGGACGGTACTGAGCAAGGTCGGTTGTCCGGAGAAGTTTGTACGGATAATAAGGCTTCTTCATGATAATATGAGTTGTTGCGTCGCTGTTAGTGGAGAGCAATCCGATTCCTTTTCTGTCACCTGCGGTGTCAAACAGGGCTGTGTTCTTGCACCAACCCTGTTTGCGATCTACTTCGCGGAGGTAATTAAGGATTGCATAGATTCGGTCCCTGTAGGAGTATGGGTAAGGTTCCGAATGGATGGGAATCTTTTTAACTTGGACAGACTGCGTGCTCGCACTAAAGTCTCCCATACCATAGTAACTGAAATTATGTATGCGGACGACTTGTGCTTTATTACTGACTCCCCTGACTCTCTTCAAGGGCTTATGACTGGTCTTGGTGAGTCATGCAACAAGTTCGGTCTTAAGATTAATGTCCGAAAGACCGAAGTTATGTCAACAGGTTCAATAAACCAACCATTGACGATCTATCTTGACCAAGACGTACTAAAGCCAGTAGAGAAGTTTAAATATCTAGGCAGTCACATATCTTCTACTTGTGACCTTGATGGCGAAATAAATGCTCGGATTGGTGCCGCATCGGCTGCTTTTGGCAAACTAAGACGAAAGGTTTTTTTGCTCTCACGACCTGAAAATGGCAACAAAGGTCTCGGTCTACAGGGCTATAGTCCTACCCAACCTATTATACGCATCGGAGACTTGGTGTCTCTATCGAAAACAAATTCGCATGCTTGATCGCTTTCACTTGCAATGCCTGCGGGATATATTAGGCATCAAGTGGACGGATAGGATCAGAAATACGGAAATACTTCGTCGCACTAACACCTTTGGCATAGAAGCATTCCTGATGCAACGGCAGCTGCGATGGTGTGGCCATGTTTTCCGGATGCCTGACGAAAGAGTAGCCAAGCGCATATTCTACTGTGAGCTACGAGAAGGCAAGCGAAAACATGGTGGACAACTCCTTCGATACAAGGATGTTCTAATGCGGAACATGAAAAAATGTGGGATCGATTCCTCCAGATGGGAGGCATTGGCTAATGATCGATCTAAATGGAGACACCTTCTTAAGCAAAACATCAACGCTTTTGAGGAGATACGTTGCAGAGAGCTAGACGCCAAACGCGATGAGCTCAAAGCCCGACCACCTGCGGCAATCAATTATAATTATTGCGGTGGTGTTTTGACGTGCCCCAAATGTGACCGCACATTTTTAGCCAAAATTGGCTACATCAGCCATTTACGTGCGCATGAAAGGGCTGACCCGCCGTGTTGACAATAATTAGCAGTCGCCGTAGCCGAAATCGGCAAGGAGTGATTATTATTATGTCCGCAAAAACAAATATTTTTAATTCACGAATATTTTGAGTCCCATTGTTATCCATAATCTAACTACATCCGGCTCTAGTAAAAACATCTCGACCTGTGACGGAGCCGATTATTTATCGGGTGTCGGCGTCTTTGTTCACATACACGATTAATAATCGGTTGTCGGCCACGGTCGAAGCTAGTGCCAATTTTAATCAGTCTACGCGAAGCGATTTGCATGATGGACGTCGACGAAGCTCTTGTTGTGATGTATTACTATTTAAGAAAAAAACGAGAAAAGACAGCAAAGAAAAGAAAATATTGGGTGCACCCAATCCTGAAAGAAAGATTTAGTTTGGGAATATTTCAGAATTTAATAACAGAATTGAGGAGTGACGAAATTAAGTTTTTCAATTATTTTAGAATGTCGATAACTACATCCGACATCCGACAAATGTGAACAGCGCCATTCTTAATCATATGCGAGCGAGATCCGACACGATTTTTTTCCGGGCGTAGAGGGCTGGCAAAACACCCGACATTTCTTGTCGGAGCCGACACAAAATCGGTTTCCGATAAGTGTGAATAGCTTCATATATAATGTTCTGCCAATACAGCCTCCGATTAATAAACGGATCCGACACCCGACAAGTGGGAACCAGCTGTTACTTCATCCCAGGAAGTACTCGAGAGTCTACAATAACCAAAGCTCATATAATTTGCATCATTAACAGTTATGGGTAATGTTGTACGGGCGAATTGTTCATACAGTGCCAATTCCTGTTACGCGTGTGTATACAAATTCTAGAGGCCGTCATGCTATCGGCTATCCTTTTACAAAGGAAAAAAAACAATCGGACCCGCTGTCAATAAGGCACTTGAAATTAACGCCGGCAACGTCTATGACTGTAAGCGGGGTACAGGCCGATTAAGGAAAGCTGGCATCTTCACAGTACTCACACTTATGCAATTTTACTATACAGTATGTTCAAAAATAAATGCGACTCTAGTTTAATTGCAGACTTGAATTGTAAAATGGGTGCGTTGTAGATAATTATATAATTCTGAAAGCTCTCATAATTTATATGTAAAATTACAATTTAAAAGTAACTCAATCGATGAACTTAATTATTTATTCTCATAATCAATTGTAATATAGTATTGATAATCATTCGATTATCAAATAAAAACAATACAAATAACACGTGCGCTCACTCCCAAGAAACAATACAAGCGAAACCCTAGCACGTAAGAGATAAGGCTACATTACAATAAAAGCTGTTTTGTTCAGCTATGTATGAAAATTTTAACTTACGGCGTTTACATTTTGTTTACAAAACTTATTAAAATGATTACATAATTTAACCTAGGTAAAGTAAAAAATATTCTAATCCGCGTGCCGCGAAGTATCTCGTCGAATATAGTTAGCAGTAGATATACCTATAGTCTTTGTTAAAATTACATCACCCTGTATTTATAAACAATTGCAAAATAAAAACAATAATTGTCCCCTTCACCCTCATAAGCTAGTCTGCGCGCGAGAGAGACGGGCAGACTTTTCATGATGCGTATGCAGTATGACGTCACGCCGCGCGCGTCTTCACAGACACTACACATGTGCAATGTGTAAACGTCAACACGTTCCAGCTCTTCTTAATCGGCCTGTATCGTGCTGTAAACACACATTAACGGGGGTATGCGTGCCGCCCGTTGCTTAGAAAAACAAAATATCTCTTCTATGTGATCAAATTTATGACAATAAGTGCGTTGTTGTACTATTTCTTAAATTTTGAGCGGACCTTTGCTATTCTTCTCGATTAAACTAACTGATTTTGTTTCATAGGCGAGATTTACAGTCTCGTTTGTAATGACATGTGAACACACAGTTATAGCAAACAATTTGCAACATGCGACGCTTTGAATGATTTGTGCCAAAATGAAGTCAAGATCCACAAAATCAATCGGCGTGTTTCATAATAAATCAGATCATACCTGGTCATCTGCAATACCTTCTACCACGAATTTACTATATTCGTGTAGTTCCAGCCCGTTCCCAGCCCGTTCGCAGCCGGTCGATTAGCTCTAACTTTGCACTCGATGTATGTTGAATCTCGATCACTTTTTTACCATACCATATCTCGAAAAAGTCATTTCCTCTCGCTTCTTAGCTTCTTTCCACGTTAAAAATAATGTCCTCACAGGTAGATGAAGGCTGGCCTCGTAGTATAAGCATGGCCCGTAACCCCATGCGTTCCATATCAATTCAATATCGACATTATGTTGTACACCATAGAGTATATTCTAATAGGAAGGTATAGCCACATAACAACTACTCTGTTGTAATTCTCTCACAAGTATTAGTATGATCTACAGGTTAATTATAAGGGGTTCAAAAGCTCAACACGGGTTCGAAACAGTTTTACATACCTTCTTTTGCACAAGTAACAGAGTGCACTGCTAATTTGAGACCATAAAATCTTAGTCGGATGAGAATATAAAACCGCCCTGTCAATTTATATTACCTATATCTTGAGAAAATTGTACGGGCAAGGCGAAAGACGCGGGTTCTAATGCAGTCTCGTGTTAGATTTTTTTTCTATACTTTACAGCTAAATAATATGATATTGATTGAATGACTAACCTAAAATAAAAATAAAAACAAAAAATCCTCGAAATTAAATAAAAAAGTAGGGAAATTCATTCGACTGATTCATATTTCTCTAAAAGTCATTGTTATATTACTTAAACTGGGAAACTGGTAATTATATTAAATAGCTTATAACAAAATATAGTAGAAAATGTAGCAGAATTCATTGTTCAGCTATTTGAGATCTCGATTAAAATATAAGCTTTTCTTGAGGAAGGTAAAATAAAATATATTATGTTATTTTTACTTATATTTGATTTAATTTCGTTCGTCTATATTAAGATATTTTATCCTAGAGCTAGAAATAGAATTTAAACAATAAAAAAAAAATACTTAACATTTAAAACGACATCAAAAGTATATCTACATTTAGAAATATTAAACACGAATCCAAACACCAATAGAAACTAATATTATCACATACATTTTAAAATCTATAAATGTTCCAAGTGTATTGGTTAGTAACATATTATCTTTGAGGTAACTCTAAATATTGCATGGAATTTGATTTTCATAAAATTCCAATTTAAAATTAAATTTAGCTTAGAGTTAGAGGAAATAAAACAACAGCACATTCACAGGAATGAACATTTAATTACAAAATCCACATCGAACGAAGTAATTGACAAATATAAACTAGTCTATAGAAACAAGACAGCGATATTCCTCGACAACGTACGAACTTCCCGACTTCACTACTCTAAACAAATTCACATATTCCATTTACGCCGCTACTATTTTAGATCTACATTATAAAATCAACCGGCAATATTGTTATTCATCCAAAATTATATTCTGTGGTAAATAACGGCGATGTCACCGGTCGTTTCACAAAATGCCTTCAATTGTTCTTAGTACACATATTTCAATATAGTACGAAATATAACGTTGACGTTAAACAAATGCAAAATATAAACATTATTATTGAATAAACAATCTTGAATGAAAATATGTCTATTTTATTGAAAATATGTAGCGGTAGTAGAGATGGTATGTTATTGCATTATTGCTTTATATAACTGTAAATGTAATGTATAAAATATGTAAAAAAATATTTTAGTGACCTTATTGCAATATTGATATTATTATGATATATCTGCTGTATATAATATAGATTTAAAAATATACTATAAGAAAAATCCGATAGTAGGTAACTATTAATCTATATATGTATTAGACATAATATTATAAATAACTTACTAAAATATGACTTTGTTGCAAGACTTTTACATTATATAAGTATATTTCTTATTTGTTTTTCATATAATAGCAACTTTTTGATCCCATAGGTATTAAATACATCAGAGAAATGTTTCTTTTATACAAATTTTCCCAATAATTAATGATAAATAAGTATATGAAAGAGCTGCATTCAAAACACTATATTCATGCAATCATTCATAATAGATCTTGTTTAAATACAATTATTGATTACTATATATAATATGTTTTACTACATCTTTTACATACATAAAATGTCCATGTATTAATATTCGTCTTTTTAAATATATACCAAAGGTATAATGATTTATCGAATATAAAACATATTAATATATTTCATTAACTCTACACATATACTATATTTAATACTATTATAAACATACACATAACATATTCTATACTATAAAAACATACAATTGTACATTTAAAATGTTACTTTTATGTTTACAATAAAACAATCGATGTAAATAAATAAACATTCTTTGTAACGTTATAACAAAAATATATGTTAGATTTTTCGTTCATTTTATATTAGGAAAATATTTCTTCGCAAAAAAATACTTCAAAGAAGAATAATAAAGTATATCATTTAAACAACAGAAACAAAACATGTGATAAATAAATTGATCTTATCAAATTATTTAAAATTTAAAAACTTTGCGCAAAAATTACCTTTTAGTTGACAGGATTTTATTAATGCCCAAATAAAAACATTGCAATTATATTTTAATTATGCGATAATCTGTATCACAGACGTTAAAGTCCTTTTCCAGAAGATTCTCCAGTAACACTTCCATATTAATTTATCTAAAGGGTGAGAAATAAAAAATGGGAAATGATATTACTATCATTCTTTTTATACAAATATTGGCTCAGTCGAACTGAGACAACGCAATTATGAATCCCATAATCCCACCTTTAAATAAATATTAAACATTTAATATTTAATCTTAATAAGTATATAATATTTGAAACGTGTGTAAGTAGTAATTACACAAAACATAATATATTATATGAAATTGGAAGTGGTAATAAAAAACTTACTAGCTACGTTAAGCTTAATATATCATTTGGCTTAAAAATAGACACACAAATGATTATTCTAACACCCTAATTGTCTTTCGTCCTCATATATAGTTCTATTCACGTGGCGTGTTCGTGTTAGGTTTGTTGAAAACAAAATGGCGGCATTATGAAGTGGATGAGCTGGCAGCGTCCTCTGGCGGCGGGAGAGGTGCATCTTCCTCGTAAATCATTACTAGTTTACTATATTCGCGCTTTCTCCGGCGAACCTGCAAATGTTAAACTCTGTTATTTAGGATAAATACATAGGGTAGTAAGCGTAAGTTTTAGAATATGGGCAATATTTTTAAGGTAGAAATTAAACTTTCAATTTACCATTCAAAGATATCATGTAAAGTAAATATTATTATTGATAAATGCATAGAGCGTAGGTAGCTCCCTCAATAAACCACGTGTCGTTTAACTGTGGCAATCATGTTTTAAATTATTCGTTGCCACATTTAAACGATAGCTATAATATTTAGATCTCCTTAGTTAAGGAGCCAACTAACTTTAGGATTTTTAGATTGGACAACTTTAGGACTAAGAGCGGTCGTTCACGGGCGGCTCGAGCAGTTAAGTACACGGACTGCTTGAGCGGTCCTTGCTCGAGCTGTCGCTACAAACCGCGCAGCTGGGTCGAGCAGTCCGTGTACGGCAGTGAATGAATGTCTATAGTTCACCGCGCGGTCGCGGCTTCAAGCCGTCGGTCTCAACTGCTTGAAGCGGTCCGTGTACGGCCGCCCTAAAGGGGGTGATAGACGTACGAGTAAGTACGCGAACTTGTGGCTCGACGACCTTTTTCGTTCGTGTGTCACCCCAAGTACGCGTACTTAAAAACCGTCGAGTAAGTTCGTTGACGATCCAACATGTTTGAAATTTTACTCGTAGCCCGCCTTCGCTCGCACGTCTGTCACCGCCGCGAGCCGAGTAAGTACGCGAACTTTAAAACCGCGATTTTAAAGTTTGTACGTCTATCAGCCCTTTAAAGGTGGGTGACATACCTGGACCTTAGGGCTCCTGGCGAAGTTCTCTTCCCCGGAACTGCTGGAGCTGGTAAGCCCTTCCTCGAGCGTGAGCCGCGCGGCAACGCCCTCTAACTGAAGGTCTAGGTACAACTGACCCAACTGCTCGTTCACTAGTGTTGGCTGAGAGAGGAAATTCGATATAATACAAGAATTAACTCATGGGGTCCAAGTTTTATTTAAAAGTTTAGATTTAATATAGTTCCTTTAAAGGAACTCGTTGGTCGTTCCTGGTAAATCCTTTTCTCTACAAGGGAGTTTGGGAGTTATTGCATTATTGCCTACTAAATATAAATTGATGTGAAAATAATTCAACTTAACTCAAATTATAACAAATAATATTTATGCAAATAAATATGCTTTTAATAAATTCTGCTATCTCTTCAACTCGCAAACTCTTCAAAAAATCCTTAAAAAAACTAATTTAAAAAATGTTCCAAATAAAATAATTAAAATAAACTCACTTGTTCTAAAGTCTCTAGCCTCTTCTTATCGCAAGATAAAACCTCTTCCATGGTCTTGGGTAGCACTTGATATTTGTATATCAGCTCTGATGTAACACATACCTGAAACAATCAAGTAAAATTTGTTTAGTAGAATAAATAAATAACATTATTTAAAAAGTATCGGCTGGACCAATCGTATTATTTGTATATCAAAAAGAAATTATATTTTCAATTATGCAACTTACATGTTCCATCCATGGCGGATCCATTTTCCTCTTGGCTACCTTTTTGGCTCTCTGACTTTCATAAGGTGGAATGGGATCTATCGACCGCTGTTGTAAAAATAAAACTATTATAAAGATTTCCATAAAAATCTATAGAAGAACAATATTAAGTATTTTTAAATATTAATCTATCATTACAATACTTGTTTGTGGTTAACCTAAATCTTCTTAGTGGCAAACCGGAATTATTAAAATTTAAAAATCTCTTTATTCATTGCAATCATAACCATGCCAAGTACCAATATTGCCTACCTTCTTAACATCACTTTCTTCAGCGCTGCCAGATTCGCTCTTAAAGAAGTTAGAATAGAATGAGGAGTAGCTGGATTCCTCGTCAGTCTTGTCGATTGTAGCGTCGCTGTTGCCGAGACGCTCTTTGCCCTTGCTTTGGTTCTCTGAAGCTGCATTTGCACTCTGTTGATAAACACACATTTAGTACCGAAATTTCCCGACTTAACACTAACACCCAGTGACATAACATTAACTCTTACAATTATACCTCTTACGAAGATGCAACGCTGCTAAACCTTCAAATCAATATAATTAACTTATTCTATATCTGTAATAACGCACAAACAAGACACATGATAAGAAGTAACAAATTATACTTGCGTCCAGACAGTGTACCCAAAACCACTGCACCTTAGTGTCACCTAGACAAAACAATACATGTAATATTGGGCTGTAGTGAAAAGTGCACTTTATAAATAACTTATCTATGTATTTATAGAAAAAGTATAAACATTTTTTTTAAGTTGTGTTATAATGTATGTATATTATCAACTTATTTGCGCATTCATCCAACTTTTATTCAAAAACTTAACTAAGCAGTAACATTCTGTAGACTTAACATTTTACTTATTTAAAAAATAATATACTCTTAGAAAATAATTAAATCACTAACGTCTATTATCTATTGAATTAATCTTTGCAAATCAAGTTTCACTCTTTGATCCAGTATAAGCAAAGCTGAAAAAAGATTATAGTGTATTTGTATTATATATTCAAACGAAACCAGCAAGCACACAGGATATTACTTCACCATGGCATTTCGCCGACGTACCTTTTAATGAGGATAATTATTATTATATATTTTAATGAATGCATGCGTTTTTCACAAACAATCATAATTAATTTTGGTAGCGGCAGTGCGGCTGATATTATAAAATTATTGTTATTTTTTTAAATAGCCATAATATATGATTTTTATTTAAGGTTTTATTTCTCCCGAGCGCATAATTATTGATTACTACTAAATAGCAATTTCAAATAGCACACAATCACATTGTCAAAACAAGAATTAGCATTCGAATCATCTTATGAATTGTAGTCTAATACCAAGTCGATTCCTCAATCCCTATCATTGATCATATTTTGTCAAACAACCAAATCTTCTATTATAGCATCAAAGAATTCATCAAAAGAGATGGATGTTTACATGAGAGCTGATTCAAATCACAAAATACTTTACACAACCAACTTCACTACAGAATAGGCAAATTGTAATCTGCATCTACCTATAGGTCGAATGAGCTACACAAGCCCTTTGTTTCGTCGGTCACAATCCATCAAAATACTTTCAAAGACATACCAGATTAGAAACGGCAGCCGACGAGTTACTCGTGCCGCTGCTTTTATATTTTTTAGCCGCGGCCGCTAGCTGTTCCGCCCGTTTCTCTCGCCAGGTGTCCGAAGGGACCAACTTGCTCTTCGTTGGGAAAGTGAGTTTACAAGCCTGCGATGCATTGCAATTGTGAATTTCACGCTATGCACCCGTTTCGTACCACAAATAGGATATGCAAGGATAAGCGTTACATGCGAGTAGCCAACGAACAGTCTGTATGCAGCTTTAATAAGAAGGTGTTATTTGTACAGCTTCAAACGCGTATTAGTCAATAGATTAGTGGGTTTAAAAAAACAATACATCTGCATTTCATACCATGCTGGTTAAATATACTAAGCGGCGGTTACGTCCATTGTTTCGCACTAAAAGCGTAATGGGAAAAGTAATGTTCAATGAACCCACTTCAGACAAATACTGGTACGTATTTACATGTTAACATTTAGGCATAACAATTTCTATGCAAACAGCCATAGCTAAGTTATCCTTAAGACAGAAATAATGTATTTAAGCAGTAAATGGCCCATTGCATTCATTTCACAAAATTAGTCAATTCTAAGACAAATAAAACGAAAACCACACCGGCAGAGTACCAATAAAAACAGACGAAACCCTTGCATGATCGTAAAATTTCGTATCACAGACACGTTCGTCAACTACCACCACTGTAAAATTGTTTAGAGAAACGCAAGCAAAGCCAATGATAATAATTAATGGATGATGGTATGCAGTGAGTTATGGACATGTCATAGTATACTTCTCTACTACTATGTGCTCTTAGGTGCATCCCCTTTGGTCACAAATTGTCACTATATTTGCCGCATCTTATACCTAACCTACGATTATTGTATATTTTTTTTATTCGGTTTATTTATTTTTTATTACATGTTTTTTTTTTCTTTTTTTAAGGCATTTGGCGATGTTAGTTTGCCAGTATCAAATTAAAGATACTGATTGCGTTTCTTTATTATTATTGGCACATAGCATGCGTATATACTATATGTCCAAAACATTGGTTCATACATTGACCATCGTTCTGAAATCCTTCTTTAATTAAAGATAGGATAATCAGTTTCAGGCTTTAAACGCTTATACATAATTAACACTAATATTTTCACTCTTAATAAAACGTACTTAAAAATAAGCATAATATGCTCAGCAACAAAAAAAACATAGCATATGAAGTCGATCTTATTCTAGACCTGTACGCGCCGCTTTACGTAAGCTGTGATATGTATGAAGTTTGTGCCCTTACAACTATTATACGCGGCGAATTTTGTGAGGGATTCAAAACCAGGCTCGGGCGAATGTGTAAAATGTATTTACAATTATAATATATAAATACTATAATTATTCCAGTTATATGCCAATGTAAATAAATTATGCAATATATATGAGCAATATATATGTAATTTTAAAATAACTACCATAAAGTTCAAACGGAAATAATCTGCATTTTCTGTAGCTCTAACCCCTCTAAGTTCAAACGAAAATAATAAACCAAATAAATCCATTTCTTTTGGCGTTGAAATGTTTGTGAGGTACAATAGCGGACATGTCTTTATTGAAAATCTTATAATTTAGTCACTTTCATTTCCCGTTTAATATCCGAAGATATCGCCATAACGAATCCAAATTCCTCACAAAACCGCCGCGTAGGGTGCTCATAAACTAGAGCATTTATTTGTAACAGAACATCGAGCATTAGCCATTCAATGTTATCAAAATACTTATCAAAAATTTCTTCTTTATTGTTCTTTCGGATCCTCGATGTTATCTTACAATCTGAGTAAAAAAACCAATCAGCGTATTGCGGTAACATTTTACTGAGCAAATGTGAACGCAAGGTACTGCGAAATATTACAATTTAATGTACACTCGCTGCGAGCACTATATCGAAACGGTCGAACATTGTAAAGAATGTTACATTATATATAAATTGATAAAATGCTCTAGTATATACCCGACGTTGTACTGCAAGTAACAAAACGAGCCTCACCTCTTGATAGTTCCCGCTGGACAATCCCAGTGGGTGCATCGCCGTGTTCATACCTTGCGCGACGAAACCCGGCTGCATCGGGTATTGCATACCCATTTGAGCGTTTATCGGCGAATACATGAACGGCGATCCATATACCGGTTGACCGTACATTACATAGGGCACTGAAAGTTACATGGACAATCTTAACGATACCATACCACTTTATTTAACTCAAACTTATATCTTATATATAAAATTCTCGTGTCACAATGTTAGTCTGCATACTCCTCCG
>CAJQZM010035413.1:11906-41987 GCA_907164665.1 Colias nastes
TACTCCTCCGAAACGGGTGGACCGATTCTCATGAAATTTTCTGTGCAAATCGGGTAAGTCTGAGAATCGGCCAACATCTATTTTTCATATGTACCACGGGCGAAGCCGGGGCGGGCCGCTAGTATTTTATAAATAATTTATTTAAAAGTAACAAGCGCCAAATTGAACACAATCAACAAATAAAAAACACATACATGTCACTAGAATTAAAATTGAAATATGTTTACGATATTATAATATTACGCTATTTGTGGTATGAATTCTAGAATGTTTACTTCAATAATCGGCAGTTTTAAACACGTGTAAATGAGTTTTTAATGAATAAGCAATTATTTTTTTATTAATTATGTTTATTAGCTATTAGTTAAAATTCATGTCGGTGTTAAATAACATCGCCAATATATATAATGCTATTTTATGACCGATATCATTGACAAGCTGTGCCCTGCGGTTTTACCCGCAGTGCTCCACTCCTGTTAGTCTTAGCGTGATCATAATATATAGCGTATAGTATACCTTCCTCGATAAATGGGCTATCTAACACCGAAAGAATTTTTCGTATAGGACCATTAGTTCCTGGGATTAGCGCGTTCAAACAAACAAACAAACTCTTCAGCTTTATAATATTAGTATAGATTTAAAAAATACGATATTTTTTTAGATTAAAATGTAAATAAATAACTTACTGGTAAACGGATGATTGCTAATGGACGGTTGCTGCGGCATTTCCGTATCATTTTGCATCATTTGCTGGGATGATGCAGGCATAGTATAGCATATCGGGAACATACCTGAACAAAAACATTCATTGTTTATATTTGCCCTTTTATTTATACAAATATGACAAATAGGTCATGGTAATATTTTTTACTACAAAAAAAATTGAATGCCCAAGATTAAATGTCGTGAGTAAAATACTAATTTAATTACAAAACTACAATTGAAATACAGAAAACCTATACTTACATTACAAAATTGAAATTTGATGATTGAAAAATAGATGAAAAATATAAATGAAAATGATGATGGTGTATTGAAAAGTAATGGATAAAAGATAACAAAAGTGTTTTAAAAGGTTTCCTTACCAGGCATCGCAGCCACTGGGCTCATCATCGACATCTGTTGAGGAATACTAACTCCGAGGAAGAAAGTATTCATGTTGTTCATTGAATTTGACGGCATTGGGGATGATACTGAAAAAAGCAGTTATATAAAAATAATTGTATTCCAACCATAGTTCAAATTGAATTGATTTGCAACTATAGAGCATTAAATTATATAATTTCATACTCTCCCAAACGCAAGAAATAAAAAAACTAGACTAAGAAGATGTTTTGATATAACTTTGTTATTCACTATATATTTTAGCGATGTTATGTTAAACAAAAAAGTAATCCTTTTTAGTGAAAATTATTTATGCGTGTTGAGAGTAAAATTTCAAGGTCGCGTCATGGCAATACCGTCACGTACGGCACACACGATCTTTTTTATATCATTTAAATGAAATGTACAAGTCAGAATTTCGTTTGATCTATTGATAAAATATTGTGTTCCTTACCAAGAGTATTAGTAAATGTGGTTGATGGATGCGCAGGCGCAGCGCTTGTGCTCTGCTTGCGTCTGGGCAATTTGGCTGTAGAGTAACGGTATTTATAACCCGTTCCGGAGTCCTCCGAGTGCCTTGATGACCGCTTTAATCCATGAGGCTGAAATAATTTAAAATTAAAATTATATATAATATAATAATTTTTGAAGTGAAAACTTCTTTAGCGGCGTTGGGTATAAAATCTTAAACTCGCGTCAGGACACGTGGCCTGATCGAAAAAGCGTAAGACGGATGTTTTTTTTTTTTTTTTTTTTTAGCCCTTATATTCCATGCGTAAGACGGATACCATTCCAATATATCAAACATGCTGAACGTTAATAATCAAGTTTTCACTTCTGCCGGCACTCCCGGAGTGCAACCCGTCTTTTTTTTTTATGACATTAGAGTTATAGGTAGTAAATATCGTTGATTGACCAATTTCTTTATGCGATGTCCTATGTTATTTATACAAGCAAGAATCCGTATTATACAATTGAAGATGCCTTTGATCAAACTGTATAATAATCCCCTTTCTTGTCTTAAATGTGTGTTAATGCATAACCAAACTAACCACTTAAAATTCATAAATTATAGAAATATCCCTAGAAGTGGTATACAATACATATTTCTATATTATTTTTTTACCCATCCCTACAAATTTATTACAATAAACGTACCTGAGAATCAGCAGTCGATAATCCAGCCGACGTAGGCAAGAAAGATGCATTGCAACGGGCGAGATGTTCCTTCTTCTTCTGCCTAGATTCCTTTGATGCCTTCTTTCTGTCGTCTTTGGTACCGGTTTTGATTTCACGGTGTAATTTCATTAATTCCTTCTCCATAACTGCGTTGTGTCTGAAATCATTTATTATTTTAAACATTTTAAACACAAACTAATATGTAACGTAAACTAAATTATTTATTAATACATAACTACAAACTCATCCTAAGTATACCATTTAAGTATAGCAAAACTATTGCTCCGGTTTCATTCCGACATATTTATTCATTTTTTAACTTACATAAAAAGGGACAAACAAAAGCAACATACTTCACATCATATAAAGTATGTTATCTTGTTAGATAATAATTAAATAGTTAAAAACAAACTAAAAAACTAAAACACACGCTTGAACTAATAAAATCATTTATTAGTTCAAGCGTGTGTTTTATTATCACCGATCCTTGGTAAGTGCACTAAATTTGAATTAAATGTCTGTTTATAGTGAGTCAAAATCGAGTCTAAATGATTCGGTTACATACAAACATACAGGTGAAGGTAATTAAAGCGTGTTAAATAACACAACATATGATCATAGACATTTTTAATGCTAAAAATAAAGTATAATCAACTCACTTGCTCAAAGCAGACTCAGTTAGCCTTACGGATTGATAATAATCACCCATAGGAGTAGAATTAGAGAGAGCGAGTGCGCTGGAGTCACATGAGCTTGTCATGTCACTTATATCACTGGAGTTTTGGGCCATCGGTGACATACTAAAATTTTTTTGTAAATTTTAATATGCAAAAAACTTTAAAGCAATAGTAATTGAAATTTACTTTAGTTTATGACGAAAATTATAGTAATTAAATATTTTTATTCGATCAATGGGAAGCTTTTTCAGTGAATAATGATGATTTGGAAAATAATATATCTAAATATAAAATAATAAATTAATGAAAAAATTAGCATACCCGCCATAATTTGTTTTTATGTTCTTATTGTCGGCCGGCCTATCAGATGGAGAATAAGAGTTGTTCTCTTCGGAAAATAGTAAATGGCTGTCGAAATACCTGAAAATATATAATTCATTTATTATTACATCATAATCATAATATTTGAATATAATAATTCTTTATCAACGTTTAAATATCAATAAATAAATAACTATTGTATTGAAATATCAAAGCAGATACTTATTATTTATCTTGCTCGAACATGTCTTTTTTTTATTTTTATTCTAAGAATTATTTTAAATTACAATTTTAAGTATTACATGTCTTAAATGTAACTCCTTTTTAAAAACTTTTTCTTCGATTTAAGACACATAAAATGATGAAAACCTTTTAAACGATATAAAATATATTATAATCGAAGAGAACACGCGCTTACAAAAATAAAAAATAATTTTTCCAATGAGTTTACATTTAGATTTATAAATATATTTTTTTTTTAAACTTACCGTTGCAGTGTTTCGTTATAATTAAGTTGATTGTAGCTTATTTTTGTCTCAGTACTTGACTTGCTTTCATTGCAGTCGTGGTGTGGGGATATACCACCAAGCATTACTGAATCTCTATCCTGTATTGAAATATGATAAGTTAATATTATTTGTTTCAATATAGCTTTATTGAGCAAATCGAGGAGCTTAGTAAATTTAAAACTAAGCATCATGTGAATAAGCATTTTTCAAATGGTTGTTAAATTATTATCAAGTAAGTAAGTATAATATTATGGTTGAACATAATGATACTATTTCGTATATTGAGAGCAAATTAGAAATATAGATGTGACTAGAGCGATTGCTATCTACTATCAATTATTGAAATAAGCTGACGTGACCAAAATTCGATGAGGACCATACCAAATGATATATTTTTTTAATGTAAATTTGCACAAATATTTCTTTTCTCTCCCGTATAGATACTTACATAATACCCATTATCAGGTTCCTTGATATCTAGCCACATTTCATCGTCAGTCTTAGGGGCTTCCTCCATGAGACTCTCCATGAAGGTGGAGAGATCTTGGCAACGCTTGGTCATCTGTTGTTTCGCTGCTTCGGCCGGTTTTGTTAATAGCTGGAAGTTTACATTTATAATATAAATAATGGGTATCAAGTTGGACATATATAAAAGGTAGTAACAGATAAACATAAACACAATAGATAATGTATATTACAGCGGTTAGCATCCTTACCTCATTCATAATCCTCACAATACTCTCCCTGAGAGTTTGAGCTTTATTTTTTTCTTCTTCAGAGAACTTAATAGACTTTTCTATGTCTGCAGATTGGAATACATCTGGATTATTTGGTCCCTAAAAATATAATATAAAATTATACAAATATAACTAACTCCATATAATTTCCAATTAGAGTATGTATAACAATATGTTTAGTAGTTAATAGAATATTCTCACTTCAATCAACAAATGTTTTCCAATAACGAATTCCAGTTTCCTCGACCATGGATTAATGAACGAAGACCACTCCGTCTCTAATTTGACATAGTCACCATTTTGAGCCATCATCCTGTAAAAATAAATTACAGTTGCAAACTCGTTCGCGTATATCGATCTCAACGGTAAGGAAAGACAAAGCGTGACTACTAAATCGTTACCAAAAAGAAAAAAATACCCAAAAATTAGGGGGAAAATATAAGGCGCCATGTAAATCGGTAGAGTAAACATGCAAATAAAACTATAGCCTTCGTTAAACGCATGCCAAATGATTGGTTAATGTGTTTTATATGCCATTAAGCATATTATTATGACAGACATATATTGTTGGTGAGTAGCAAAACGTGACTAAAGAAACATTTGGAACTTACCTCTAGATTAGGTCGGGGACTTAAATATCACAGACTTGTCTGAAAAAGCTGCTCAAAGAAGCTAATATCAACATACCCTATATTATGTTTAACCAATAACTGAAGCTTGTCAAAAGTCCATTAGATAGTTAATTTGCAAGATAAAATCCGTTAGATTAAAAAAAATTAAATAAATATAATTATCAAGGTTAAATACTTGGAAATATTGAGACTATTCTTTTTTATATAAACTAAATAATATATCATAGCTGTAGGCTTACAAAGTATATGTACTTATGTAAGATTTTGTATGAAATATTAAAAAAATTGAACCTTATTAAACTTATTACTTTTTATAACCTTTCGCTTGCTTTTAAGAAAAACAATAATTATTTCTTATACCAAAATTTATATATATCGCATATATACGAATTATGTGTCTGTACAAAATTACAAATATGTATATGAGAATACTATCATATCCTGCTTTGCTATTTACCACGTTCCAACATGTTTCACGCGGCAAAATGCGTTGTTAATTCAAATACGTTCTATGCACACTAAATAATAATTACGAGACTTACCTATAGGGTTTTGAGCGTGGTACTCCCCCTTCTTTCACTATAGTTTCATAAACCTGTCTCAAATACACCAAGTCGTGAGGATGATATAAATGTAGGGCGTCTTTATTGACTATGTCTTGTGGCGAATAGCCCAGATAGGGCACAGACTCTGGGTCGATGTACTTAATGTCACCGTTCGCTGCATGTCTTATAACGAATGGCACAGCTTTCGATACTAACTCGTTGGGAGCTGAAAATAATAAAAATTGTTGTGAAATAAACAATTGTAATTTAAATAAGAACTAATGTTAGAAAACGTGACCCTCTTTTTTATAAACTATCATGACATGCAAAAAAAATCAATTCCCAAATGTCAGTATCTAAACATTTTACCACTAACCCTGTACATAAAATAGAATTAATTGGAAATCATAATTGAAAATAAGTACAAAAAACTTACATTTAAACGCTGAAAAGAACGGTGTCGCCTGCACTAACAGGTATATAACCTCGCCTTCCTCATCGCATATATTTCTAAAGGACAGTTTCAGTAGGAACGGCATGAACGTCACCACTCGTCCCTTTATCCCGAAGCCTGATGTCAGACCTCTGTACCGGCGTATACGACACACCATCGTTGATACTGTATTACCTTTTGAATAAATAACGAATTATAGACTTTTTTTTTCATTTTTTGTAAAAAAAATTAGAATTTTTTTGTATTGCAATGCCAGCTTTGAGTGCAAAAGCTACATTCATATAATTGTGGATTTATGAAATCTAAGCGGGGTGCATAATATGCGGACAACCTACTTACCTTCTTATACGAACATTCATACACTTGGCTATAATATCAATTTTGATGCGTATCAAAATTGTTAATATAAGTATTTACGGACAACAAAAAAATTATAATAATAGAAAATCAGCAATCCAGACATTTAAGTATAAAAGCAAAAATAAACCTGAAATAAGCTACAAAAACGAGTGAATGCCAGTACAAGTTACCTTTAAAACTGTTTAAAATTACTGTGTACAGTAATATTTTGTGTGAACTGCTCAAATTAAAAAACAAGCTAAAATATAGAAACATAATTATTTTCTCAAATATGTTGTACTTTTTTGCTTATAATTAATACCAATTTGACTAGCATTCACTTCACTCATCCATGTGCCAACCAGATAGATCTTTTTTAATTAAAGTCTTTTCCTTTACTGTTTAATAATTACTCATCTAATCTCTACTGTCAGGACATTCTAGGGCTTGGTCAGATTCAATTACCATTTACATACTTACAAATATTATAAGATGAATGTCATAGAGTACGAAATTCATCTCATAATGTAGACTTATTGACGTCACATAGTAACATGTATATGCCATATAAACACATATGCAATGTACGATTAAAAAGAATGTCCATCACACTCAAACAAACATGGGCCAGTCCTTGGAACCCGTTAGTATTATTATTCTAAATACACTGTTGAACTGCGAAGGCGGGCGTCTAGTATCTATTGACACAACTATTTATGTGAATACACAAATACAATACAAAATAACCGAAATAAATAAAAAAATCAATAACCTTGAAAATCTATAAAGTTTTATTTAGATTCTTAAGTAACTGCGTTTAGGAAAGAACATAATTAATTATGTATAATATTATGATTTTTACTGTGATATTGTAAAAAAAATTGGCTAACTAGTAGACAACAATCTAAGTAGACGTATAGATAAAAATTATCCTTAATCGCCACGATTAAACTTGTACCAAATCAAAGAGAGAATTTTTTTAATAGTCTTCTTAACTCAATTCAATCTGCATACAACAAAAAAATTAACAATAAAATAAATAAAAAATGAAACAATCTATAACTCAATTCAATGTGTATCTACACAACAAAAAACAAAAACAAAAAGTTAACATCAAAAAATGCCAACCAAACATTCAAACAATGAAATAAATCACTTGTGTATCACAGCATAACACATATATATGCATTTGTATATGTATATTATACGACTCAAACGTGTATCAATAGGTACATGCAGTGGCCCATACACCAAGCGCAGAACAATCGTATTGGCACAATGGATTGTCACAAAGAGAAATTACCTTTCTTTTGCGTACCATTAACTGTTTTCGGCGCCGCCAAGCCGTTCGTTATAAGGGACGCGAATGTGTTGCGGTCCTGTGGAATTATGTTAAATAAATAATTGTATAGAGATGAACAATTACTATTAATAAAGCAGGGCAATTGCGAATGCGGAAAAAATCAAAAAAATTATATCCACTTCAAAGGGTTGTCCGACTTAGGAATTGTATCGATATATTGCAAATATTAATAGTTGATAATCGCACGTATCACTATCAAAATAAAACAAAGTCCGACCGCGTGGAAATTTTAATTTTTTTTAATTAATCCACTATCCGCAATTACCCCAACACATCATAAATGATTTGAACTAATTTAAAACACTAAAAGACAAATTCAAACCGAACCCTGTCTATAATAAAATAAATTAATTGTAATTCAAAAAGCATTTTAGGGAACCCCCCCCCCCTTAGGATTCTCAAAACCGTCTAAGCCAAGAAGGCTTTTTAAGTTCTACGTAAATACCGCAAAACTACGTGCTTGTGTTTACAGTACTAATATTCTCTTCGAAATGTCCAAGTGAATTCTTAGAAACTCGATATAGCTGTCGCTAAAAGAAGTAAACAAAACGCCGTCACGAACGAGCTTCACAAAACGTGACACCGAAAAGGTCGTCTGATTTCCTTTCGGGCTTCATCAACAAGCGTTGTCTGGAATTAAGGGTTTACCTAAATCTGAAATACGGTAAGCAATACTCGTTTCCGATCCAACGTCTTAGTATTGAATATTGATAGCATCAAACTATTAAATAGTCTTCATTTAATTGATAAATAACAATAGTTTATTGTTCTGTTTCAAAAATTTTAATCAAATTAAAAAGTTCGTAGCCGCGAACAAGAAATACTAATTACAGATTGCGACATGAAAACGTGATAATTAGGTTTTTACTCAACTCAAATTCCGACATTTAAAGCTAAATGAGAAACCCTATTAATCACAAGTATACTTTTTAAACCATTTTGTAATTTCAGTCTGGGGAAATTTCTAACAGTACAATGTGTATTAAAATTACGAAATTGTTTTACAGGTTCCTACTCCCGAACGTATTAAGAACTACCTAATAAAAAATGCAATTTAAGTCATAGTAAAATAACTTACCCTTGGATGAACGAAATCAATAAACGACCGGCCAATCCACATGTCCTTTGGAAAACCCAGCGTGTTGGTGAGAGACGACGTCGTGTACATCACGACTCCATCTTGCATGGAGATCACACATGAGAATCCGTCCTGGATAACATAGAAAGCTATATGAATAGTTTTACCAAATAGTGATATTAAAGATATTGGTACGGAACTTAAAGACAAAAGAAATGTTCGATTTTTTTATATTTTTTGATGTGAAAACACAAGTTCTATTTTTTATCTTGTATATCATAGTGTGAAAAGAATAGAAACTTAAGTTATACTAGCAATGGAAAGAAATCAATTTTATGTACCAGCTTTACATGCTTTACTTTATGTTAAACTTACGGCAATATTCGCAAAAGGCCTGTTGGGTGTGTTGACCGGGAAGTTATATGTGCTCGCCTACAAAGCAAAAATAAACTCTCATAAATACAAAAAAAAGGGAAAACAAAAAAAATCAACTTCCTTGTAAAAGGCAAAAAGTATCCATTGAATATAGACATTGAAATGGCTTTCGACCTGCAAACTTTATTTTGGAGGACAAACCAGAAAGTTTCGCAACAACAAAGTTATTGTTTATATTGAGATCGAAAAATTGGACATCACATGTTTACTCGACGGTATATTTCTTAGAAATGTGTAAATAATAGAAAAAGTTCGATCACGAGGCGGGATCGAACACGCGACTTTCGTCTGTTTATTTCTTTTTATTTTACTGGACAATAGCGTTAGTGTATAAAAAAACTACCAAAGAAAGATTTTAAAACTTTATTATCACCATGCCAAAAATATGTAAATATTTTTTTAACAAAAATCACTTAGAGCTTTACAAATCTTTAAATCGAGGGCTCTACTGCTTCAAAACACTACTTCTCCCCAACAAAGATTCCTTATACACCTAGATATATCTAGACTCATTCACCTTATCCTTAACGCTGCTTCGTTCTGGCGTGGATATGTCCATGCTCTCGACGCACGACGCTTCAACTGGCTGCGCGGGCGAGCTGGCGGCTGTACAACAAGATATCCAGACTGAAATTACCACACGCACCCATAGGACATACTTACGCTAACTTAACTAACACGTGCGTATGTAGCGTGCTAAATACTTGCAAAAAATTGGAAAAAATCTACATTTTTTTTACTTTTTTGTTTTGAATTTTTGCTTTTGGACGATTTGAAAAATAGTTTAACACGTAGCATGTAAGAATTTTGGTCTCTTATAAGCATTGAAATATCAATATCAACTCTTAGCCAATATTTTATATTTAATAATTGTAATAAAAAGTTGCTTATCAAGGGGAGCCCTCACAAAAATAATTACGTTCTTTTTTGTATTGAATATTGATCCATTGAAATGTTACATTTTTTAGGCCTGACCTTGAGTTTTTTAGAGGACGCAATTTTATTTTTTTGATGTGTAGGGGGGGTCAGTGTGAAGCTAAAACCAAGTTTGTGGGGTCGCCACCCTTGTCCCATGGCCGCCATCTTGAAAATAGCGGTTGAAATGGTTTTAACGATATATCTCTTAAACTATTTATCTGATAATAAAACAATCTTAACATTATTTGTTGAAAATTAAATTCTCTACAACTTTGATTCAGTAACTTTTTGTCGTAGAACTATAAATAAAAAAGTTATAAGCGAAAATGTTCAGAAATTAGAGCTATTTATATTTTTCAATAAAACTTTTTTTTATCATTTTACGAAGAAATGATATAAGACTATTTTTGTAGATTGTTTTTCGAGGAACAACTTTTATATACAACATTTTTTCATTACGTCAATAGCTAAGGTTTTACAGCGCTCTGAAGTGAGTACTATTTTTCAGTAGTAACTATACATAATAAATTGGCTATTGGCTCTTTTCCCAGACTCCACAACAATGGAAGCACACTGCAGAACATTTCAGCCCTGCTTTTCGACGTAAAAAAAAGGCACTTCCAGACTCTACCTCCTGGGTTGTGGGGAAAAGATTCAATAATTAATTATTAATAATATTGTAAAATTAATTATTAAAAATATTATTATAACAAAAATAAAATAATTACTGGTGACAAATTATTATTAGTACACACATAATATATCGTATTCTGTATAGTAAAGAGTACTTAAAATAGTACTCACTTCGGATGGCTGTAAAACCTTAGCTATTTACTTAATGAAAAAATGTTGTAAATAAAAGTTGTTCTACGAAAAACAATCTACAAAAATGGTCTGATATAATTTCTTCGTAAACTTATAAAAAAAAGTTTTATTGAAAAATATAAACATCTCTAATTTCTGAACATTTTCGCTTATAACTTTTTTGTTTATAGTTCTACGACAAAAAGTTACTGAACCTAAGTTGTAGAGAATTTAATTTGCAACGAATAATGTTAACATTGTTTTATTATCAGATAAATAGTTTAAGAGATATACCGTAAAAACCATTTCAACCGCTATTTTCAAGATGGCGGCCGTGGGACAAGGGTGGCGACCCCACAAACTTGGTGATAGCTTCACACTGACCCCCCCTACACATCAAAAAAATAAAATTGCGTCCTCTAAAAAATGCGACCCCAAATGTAACTTTTCAATGGACCATATAATTTTCAGTCATAAGGAAATAAAATAACATTTAATAAAAATTATAACCAATTTTAATCAATATTTTAATAACTTCAATTATTTCATTTCTTTTTAATTATCAACAAAGCTGTTTATCCAGCTGGGTTGATACCACGGTCGAGGTACTACTAATTTAGTTCACATTTTTATAATTGTGCCTCCAACATTACTGGTAAAGACAACAGACATGTATATGTTACCGGAAATGTATGAAATCAAGGAATTGTATACAAATCCTAGGAAATGTGTACAATTCCGATACCATTTAGGAAATGTATAAAATATTGTTTAATAAACTATTTAATGCATAGATATCCTAGGAAATGTATAATCTTCCTCGGAATTGTATATAATTCCAATATCGTATTAGGAAATGTATAAAGTAAATGATTTCTGTAATAAAACACTGTATCGGGTAACAGTCTTACCGTAAAATAATAATAATATGTTCATATTATCTTACTAATTAACATTTCTTAAATCAACTTATATTCAATCAAATCAAATTTTCATTTGGTAAGTAATCAGTCCCCTCATCCCGCTGTCCCCGTGTACACATCCCAGTCGGATTGTATAATCCGCCGTATTACAAACGGCCGGCATTTTGTAATATGCCGAACTTCGTCTTTTTCCAAAATTCTACAAAAAAACCTAACCCACCCCCTTATCCAAACCAAAAATTTCTGATTATGAATTTTCGGCCCTCCCCCCCTCGTCCCGCGTACCATCCAATATCTTAGATGTTTTTACATTTCCGATTGCTACTTAGGAAATGTATAGATTTCCTAGGCAATGTGTATAAAATAATTTATTTCACACATTTCCGTGCGATTTTAGGAATTACATACATTTCCTAGGAATTTTATACAATGACGGATTACATACATTTCCGTTAACATATATAAAATTTCACTGATCTCGAGAGTTAGAATTTCTCATTATTTTACCCTCAATTAGAAAACTGCCAATTTTTTATTTATATAATATTATGTATAGTGCCATACTATGTTATATGTGCGATGGCACCCGCGCCATAGTTATGATAAGCTTTTACGAGTGCCATCGTAATTTATGTAATTTATGTTGCCTTTTTGTTCCAAAAAAAAAAGAATTTTAATTTTTTTATCCTATATCCTCCATAAGGTTCTACCTTATATTTTATTATCAGGTAACTCACCATCAACGCATTCCTCCTCCGCAGGCTTCACCTCGGGCTCCGGCTCGGGAGGGCTCGGCTCCTCCTCCTGCACCTCGAGGGTTTCCTCCGGCTGCTTCTTCTTCTTTTTAACTTTACAACGCAGCTCCACGGGCGGCTGGCTGACATTGTTGCTGCTGTGTATCGTAGTGCCATTTTAGTATCGCATACTTTTAGGAAGTTATGTGCTTTTTATCAAATAATATAGAAAATAAAGATTTTAACGAATTTAAACGCGGCTTATTCATTATATTATTATACCGACATTTCGCACACTTTCCATCTTAACATCTTAGTCTCCCCTTGACCACGCTCGCTGAAAAGTGTGCGAAACGTCGGGATTATTTTATTTTATTAAAACATAAAAAAAAACACAAAAAATATTGGACATGATGGACAACTAATAAAAAATTAGCACTGCATGCACTATAAAAATTCATTACATTAAAAAAATAATAATAATATACACATTAAATACATTCTAAAATAATCACTTGATAAAATTTATATCAAAATGGAATAAAATTAATTGAAATTTAAACAAATAAAATTAAAACGTTACTTTAAAATCATTGAGCTATTATTACTACGTATAGAGAAGACACCATGAACAAAGTGCTACAAGCGCGGCGGCGCAGGGCGGCTAGAGAGTCATAGATTAAGCGATGTCATTGACTCACCGCTATAGAGGCGACACTTTGTAAATATTCTGCCTATTACTTATCAATTAAAAACAATCAATGTAACAAAAAAAATTAATCTTATAAATAAATTATTAATAAACTTATCAATTAAAACCAATCAATGTAACAAAAAAAATGAAATTAATGATTTTGAGGTAATTGATTTTCATCTTTCATGATTTAACCTTTTTTTAAATACAATATCCACAGTACATTCTTTTCTAAATGTGTAAAATTATTATTTTCCACTATAAAAATTTACGTCATCTAATATTACTATCTAAACCTCTTTCATACCCAATGCAATTTTTAGTCTATGACAAATGACGCAAAATGGCGCCCGCCAAAAATTTTGCTCGAACCAAGTTTTAAAAATGAATATCTAGTTAATTACCGATGAAAAGTTATTTCTTTGCACTTTGCCGCATTACTTGAATTATTAGTTCAATATCGTATTACACTCGAGTGCATATTTGATGAGTTTCATGGTTTTTTGCTTTAAAACAAACAAGACATGAACGCGACCATCGCGCTAAAGCGACCGAGTGCAGTGTGGTCGGTTGACCTCTGTTGAGCGGAACATAAGTGATGTAGGCGGTGTCTTCTCCATACGTAGTAATAGTATCTCAATTCTCAATGTTTAAAATTGACTATGTAACATTCAAAGTAAATTAATTTAAAAAGGAGAATTAATTGATTTTTTAACATAAATAAACAACAAAATCATGTATAAAAGAGAGGTACCTAAAACACTGACATGGTTGATCGCTTGCAATGTCTGTTTAAATTTTCCAATTTTATCAAAATGTATATCTAGTGTGTGATTTACTATTCGATTGTAATTTCTACATATTCGTGGTATGGGAGAGAAGGAACTCAAAGTGGTCCTCATGACAAGCAACGATAATAGAGGGATCGGTTTACGTGGGAATTTACTAGGCGTCCGGAATCCAATCAGAGAAAGCAATTGAGGGCAGTCAATATGATTTCTAATTAGTTTGTATAAAAATAAAATATCAAAATTATCGCGCTTTTTCTCTAAAGAAACCATTCTAAAATATTACAAAATCCAAACGCTTAGAGTACGAAATCAGACTTTTACTATATTATAATGTTTTGACTATAAGCAAGGTGCCATGTAAATCTTTTTTGCACGCGCTCTAATCGAAGTGAATGTGTAGCAAAGTGAGGGCGCCACACTACAGAGCAGTATTCTAAGACATTACGTACAAAGGTAATAAAGGATAATTTTAGTCTGAGGACATTTGAATAATCTTGCGTGAATAAATAAAAAATAGTAGTTACTTATTCCTAATCAGTTGAATGTTTTTAAATCCTACAAATATTATAATCACGATTTTTTTGAGAATTTATTAATGTATGGATGTATGTTTGTGATTATTTCACACTAATATAGGTTATGGGATTTGTAAGAAATTTGGATTATAATCTGAAGATTAGATCAAGTGTCAATTAGCACATAGGCTATTTTTTTCCGGGTATCACGGCAGTTAAGCCGTGGTCTCCAACTTGGAAAATGATAAATTACAACTATCCAAAACACACATAAATGACGCAGATTACAGTATGCACATTTACGAATTAACTATATATTTAAAAAAAATAGGTGTTTTTTATGTGATCACACTTATAGAGGATTAAACTACAACTTACTTTATGACATTTTCAATGCCTTAATTTTACCAAAGATACATGATACAGAGTCGAGAGCATTTTTTTAATAAGTTACTACTTAGTACTTACGTATATTTTTATATATCAATTTATTTACGTATATATCAATTTCATTTTCAATAAATAATAACAATCCATTGCTTATAACACCAGCGAGCTTACTTAAATTATGTGGCACAGTCAAGGCACAGTAATTCACGTCATTATAAGGCTAAAGGCGAACGGTTACGAAGTAAGACCACGCAATCACTTGCGTCGACGAAACAAACGCCAAATTTGTCATCCCGTATTATTTCCGAACTTTTTCAACACCAATTATAACTTATTGAGGGTAATTTTCAAAGACAAAAGAATGATTCGAATTCTTAACTTTTATTTGCAAATTGAGCTTTAGCTATGCTCAGACTTTTGATGTTGTACCTTTTTCGTGTCATTCGTTTATATAATCAGAATATTTTGGTTTTAAAGAGGGATATAGCCACTCAACAAACGGGACTTCGTTCTATTGATACATTTAGTAATAATAGTCGGGTCCCCACAAGGCACAAAGCGAGCACGCTCGCGAAGCAATTGCTTGATAAGCAGCTCGGTCAGTGTGGACTTGGCTTGACGAAGAAAATAACTTCTGCTGACATTTGAGATGCTGGAGCTCTAGAGATATGGTAGTAACGCTAAAGAGTAGAATCCGCTATCGATACTAATTGATATAAACTTATCGATTCAAAAGTCACCGTCATACTATCTATGCACAGTGCACACGTTTCTTGAATCACTTGACACCTAAATAGGTCTGAAGCGATTTTATAATAAAACTTATCGTTTGAATGTAAATCGCGGAAAACCTTAGATATATTTAATTATTTATTACGAATTGTCCTCAAAACGACTTTTTAATTTCAAGTTTCAGTGGAATCACGGTAAATATTAGTATTTTCTTTTTAGTAATGCTTTGAACATTTTTACCAATTTTCAGCTGGATATGATTTTTTTTTAAGTTTTGAAGGTTCTTATTGCCGGACCATTAGTCGTATAGTAAACGAACAGATGACAAACGTTTTGCCATTTGTCTAGCCTCTAGTAATAACTAATAGCCGAAATAATCCATACAATTCATTCACTTTCAAGTAAATGAAGATAACAACTGATTCCATAATCGATACAAATTAATATATACATCCATATAACAGTTCTCGGAAATCGTTATCGAGAATAGATTATATTTCTTCCAATGCTTAAACGAGATCCGGCAAACAACCCTAACTATAGTAACTAGAGCAGATGTTAGGAAAACGTGATCAGTACAAGGCCTCATGCTATTTATTGAATTGACTACTTGGTACGAAACGCCCGTTACATAATTTATGCAGGCACCAATTGAGTGCATGTACCAAACTAATAACTTTTTATGCTATGACGCTTTAAACCCCTGAGTAATTATGAAACTTATTCCAACTTTGAAAATACAATCATCAATACGACCCGCATAATTCATTAGGTAATGCTATATTTTTAGACCAAACAAACAAAACAAACTTTGTAACCGTGCCAGCGAAGTGTTCGGAAGAAATGTACAAATTTTAAACTATATTGTATTTTACCTGCGTAATGCGTATAGGTATCAGGTATATAGTACAAGCGCGGATCCAGGGGGGGGGTCATGGGGTCATGACCCCCCCCTGGGCTAGGTCCACGACCTAAGTGGACCACTAATTTAATATTAACTTTTTGAAATTAAAACAAATTAATACTGTTCAACATGATGTTTTTATTGACTTTTGAGACATAAAATAATATAGAACAATGAAATCAATTACAAACGGAGAAAATATAACAAAAATTAGAGGAAAAGTGAATTAGGGTCGACCTGTGGTCGTGATTTAAGGACAAAAAACAGATTTTTCGATTTTTGAAAAAAAATTTTTTTCTACAACTTTTGCTGTTACCCTTTTCACACAAAACCTCAAATATTGAAATATCCCAGTTCGGGGATAAGACAAAAAATAGCAATTTTTTTTAAATAAACAATTGAAAATACGGTCAAATTACAACAAAAAATCGGCCAAGTGCGAGTCGGACTCGCACACCGAGGGCTCCGAGCAAACATATTTTTTTATTATGTTGTATCTTACAATTTTGTTTAAAGGAATTTTTTCTTTATCTGTGCTATAAGTCGTTGCTTTTAACCAAATTTCAAGACTCTGTGTTCACGGGAAGTACCTTGTAGGTTTTGATTCCCTTGCAAGTAGTTGCGAGTTACAGAATATGCGGCTCTAATTGCTTTTTCTTCAGATTGCGTTGACATAGAATTTGAATTAAATAACAGATTTAAGTTATTATAGACCTGAGTTCTGGTGTGAATATCCATTTTGAATACATGTAGACGTTCATGAGTAAAGGGATTGTAAGTTTAAAATTATTTAAAAAATATATTTTTATTTCATTTAGTTAAATATAATTAGGGTTTTCGCAGTTATTCCTACATCTGTGCTATAAGACGATACTTTTTACTCAATTTCAAGACTATGTTTACGGGACAGGGTGCTCCCTGCAGGTATTGATTCCCTTGCTAATGTCGAAATCCTACGGTCTACGGTCAATTGATCATGTGAAAAATTCAATCGTTTAAGCAAGCGCAATCAAAAGATGCAGCTTTAAATGCTGAAATTTTTCGCAAAATTCGACACTCCCTAGGAAATCAAAACCTACAGGGTAGTTGACACAGAGTACACAGAGTCATGAAATTTAGTGCAATCAAACGTCTTATAACGCAGACTAGCTTACCGCCCACGGCTTCGCCCGCTTTGTCTAAAACCTTATAAATTATATACTATTCCTCTTGAATCACTCTATCTTTATAAAAAACCGCATTTCGTTGCGTAGTTTTAAAGATTTAATCATACAAAGGGACATAAGCACAGAGACAGCAACTTTGTTTACTAATTGCGAAAAACATGAGTTTTTACTTAGATTATATAAAAAAATTATATAAAAAAAATTAAACTTACAACCCTGTTACTCATGAACGCTTACATTTATTAAATTGATATTCATACCAAAAACTCAAGTCTATAATACCTTTAAGCTATAATAAAATCAAACTTCTATGTCAACGAATCAGAAGATACAGCCGTAAATGCAGAAAAATTTCGCAAATTTCGACATTCGCAAGGGAATCAAAACTCAAAACCTACAGGGTACTTTCCGTAAACTCAGAATATTGAAATTCGGAACAAAGCAACATCTTATAGTACAGATACAGGAATAATTGCAAAAAAATATTTTTTTTTTAATTACATCATATTAAAAAATATATCTTAAACAATTTTCAAGTTTGTCTGCCTGTCAAGACTCTTTTTCTCAGAAACGCGTGGAGGTATCAATCTGAAATTTATACCGAATACTCAAATCTACGGTTCCTTAAAGCTGTGAAAAAATCAAACTTATAAGCCAACGCAATCAAAAGATACAGCCGTTTATGCTGTAAATTATCGCAAATTTCGACATTATCGCAAGGGAATCAAAACCTATATTGTACTACTTCCCGTGAACACAGTCTTGAAATTTGGTTAAAACTTAAAAGCAATGTCAGCACAGATGGAGGAAAAATTGCTAAAACATACATTTCATGCTTATCAACATTCGCAAGTGTTGCCAGGAATCAAAAACTACAGGATACTTCCCGACGGGAAGTACCCTGTAGGTTCTGTGTTCACGGGAACTTCCCGTGAACACAGAATCTTGATATTTTGTAGAAACTTACGTCTTATAGCACAGATAAAGGAAAAATAAAAACATGAATTTAAAATTAAAACATAAAATGTTTGTACGGAACTCTTGTTTCGCGAATCCGACTCGCACTTGACCATTTTTTTTTAATCTACGTATTAATTAAATTATCAAAATATAGCTTTCGTAAATTGACCACGACTACATGACCCATGCACTAAACCCACCTGGCACTAAAGCTGGATCCGCCCTTGATCTAGTATAATATACGCATGAATCTATTCGCCCTCTAATATATAGATCAACTGTTTGATTGAACAGTTCCTGTCCCACTCAAAACGAGTAAATTTTAAGGCGAACCCAAATGTACAAAACGTGCACTTATATAGGTTTAGTTACGCTTCCCACCTATTAAATGTAAAACGATTCTTATTAAAACGTCACAGACCCTTCACGGGCAGGGTAATCCGGGCGCGGGGAGCAGCGGAACAATTCACTAATACCGTCACGTGTTTGAAGCGCTACGACCGACGCAAACTTTGTTTTCACGTGTCGAATAAAGTGACAAAGTATTCACGTTGTTCGAACAATCGACGGCATTGACATTTAAGTATTCCGAGCGGTCATTTTATATTAAATTTTGTGTTAGATTTATTTATAATATCTATATGTACCTACATATTATAATAAAACCGTAGGAAAGTCAAGAATAATTTTTTATAGAATACTTGGAACATGATTTAGAATTTTTGTCTGTTTGTCTGTATCTATGTCTGGGCTAAACTCAAAAATAACTGCATGGATTTACTTCAAATTTGGTACAGAGATGGCTTGAGACTTGAGAAAGGACATGGGATAGGTTTTAGACCAGAAATCCCACGGGAACGGGAGCTATGGTAGGGTTTTTCTCTGACTACGCGGGCGAAGCCACCGGCGGAAAACTAGGTAGTCATTTATATGTCATATGTAGATAATAATACGGTTTGGGAATAAATATCCCAACAACGTGAACTGAGATTATGAGGTTACGTATCTCCGTGGCGAATCCGAAACAAATCTCATGTTTACTAAGCGTAGGTGTGTTATGATATATTCAGAATTATAACTAGATGGTTTCGAATGATTTATTGCACAATAAAGGAAAACATAACGGCAGAATAAAACAAAACACGGTAGTTTTGGTTAGGTTACAGACACAATTTCCAATTAACGGTTCTTAAAAGATTCCAGTAACAAACCCTCAATGCTTTTTTATATGGGATAATTAAAATTTAGCCTGGAAAGCAATCAAATTTATCCTGCCATGAATGCTGAACGTTATGTGAGCAATAACAACCTAAATGAAATATGACACTGGAAAAAAATGAAGTGAAGTGGTTATCAATTATCATCAAAATTAGATAAAAACAATAACATACCTGTATCCAGATGTGGATGGCTTTCCGCCATAACCACTACTGCCGCTGGAGTGGCTCCCCGAATGCGTAGAGTGTGAACTACGGCTGTAAACGTTTATTCATTTCATTATTTAATCCCTTTCAAAGTAATTCCAAACAACTTTCCCAAATTACCAATTTTCAATTTAAAAAACATCCCTGTATAATTTTCCTGTTAAGACTGTTATGACTGTTCATACTTGAACATGCAATGTTCTACTTACCTTGTAGCAGTAATTCGTCCATATTATAAAGGACTATACTAATATTATATTTAAAGTTGAAAAATTTGTTTGTTTTTTTGCTTGCTTGAACACACTAATCTCAGGAACCACAGGTCCAATTTGAAAATTATTTCACTGTTAGATAGTCCATTTATTGAGAAAGGTTTTATATACCCTTAGACCAATAGGAATGCAGTGTAAAAATATAATTATTGAACTATACACAATATGGACTTTGCACTTACAGCAATGCGCTGATGATTTAAAGTTGAAAATATTCATAATTAATAAGTAAGAGGCATTGGATCCTAACTCATCAAATTATTCAGAAATACTGCATTTGTATATTGAGTGCCAACCTCATTTCTCTGATGACTCAGAGTAATTTAATATGTATATATACAAATATCACCTGTTTTCATTGATTTCTTTTTTATTATCGTTGATGCTGAATGCAATTACTAGCATATTATGCTACATACTAAACTAGTCATTTTTTTTCTCATCAAAAACCAATAGCTATGATTTGACTATCCAATGTTTCCAATTTCAAAGCTACCATATAAATCTGCTACCTAATTACGAACCAGTCTAAAAGTTTTTGCATAATACACAAATAAACAAGATTAAATAAATGCAAGGCAGATAGCTCAAATTAGCCAGTTTGATCAAGGTGACCCGCTATAACCAAAGAGAAATAGAATTGAAGTAACCTTCTTGCTTGGCTGTTGCTACAGCTGTTGGAATATGCTGAGTCAGAAATTTTCGCATTTGTCTCTGAGTCATCCATAGTGTCCATATTTATGTTGGTGTTACTTGCTGCTCCTGAAATTAGTCATAAATTGAAAATAACTGTTACATTTTAAGGTTATTATTAGCAATGCTCACGTGTGAAATTGTAAGCATATTTATGTAATTCGCAGAGTCATGTCTATTAATAATATTGATTAAGAAAAGTAACTGTTAATTACTAACAGACTGAATGATAGTTAGTTAATGATAATATTATATAACAGAATTTTCTGTAAACAATTTTTTAGTTATTTACTAATACAATACAATTGCCTTATTGGAAATTCCCTTTTGAATTTTATTTTTACAAATGGCAACCTTCTTTTGTTTGGTTATATTACAGTTAAAGCTCAACATGTATATTTTAATATATTAATAGTCATTAACATAAGGAAGATCGTTTTCATTACTATTTAAGGATTATACCAGTGAATATCCCATAGTATAATCTGTATCAAAACAGGTCTACAAGTCGTATGTTCCACTTAGTTCCCATATAAAACTGCAAACTGTTCATTTGTACCGAATACAATATTGTTGATGATGATATAAATTGGAAATAGTTTTATCACAGTGCAAAGTCAATATTTTCGCATACAAACGTTGCATATAAATATTTTTCGCATTGCTTTTCAGTTATTGTTAATATTATAAAGCTGAAGAGTTTGTTTGTTTGTTTGAATGCGCTCATAACAGAAAATATGAATCAGCTCTCAACCATGTAGCTTCAAAATAATTGTTTAATTTTTATAGGAAATACTTTAATTTGTCATCAAACCAACCTGATAATTAAAAACAAATAGTTTTGGATTACTTCGTGGAAATTTCTGTGAACATGACAACATTGGCTTGAAGAAATGTCATGTATAGATGACATTTCATCAAAATTTTCATGGACCTAATATTTTCAGTCAAGATAATCAAGAAAATATTAAAAAACATATTTTTAACAAATAAATGATATAAAAATTTGAAAAAAGTTCAATTTCTTTCCCCAATTGCCCAGACTTTTATAACCTTTGACCTCAATATTTTTTATCTAAGAGGTTATAAAATATTTATTATGATGAGACAACTCAGTCTTACAGTGCTTACTTGACTCGACTCAATACAAACAAACAATTAAGTGAGCAACACAATATTTACTCGAACAAACTATAAACAAAATGGTTTATATCAGCACTTTCTATTTTCATGGTTTATTTTTATTTAAACCTGAAAAGTGCGACTCTGTTATAAATTGTTGTCTGTTCAGTTAAATGACCCACTTATTTCAACAAGTCATAATCAATTCGCTAGAGCATATTGAGAAAAACTTAATTCAAAACAAATAATTAATTCCAGTACACACAATTTGAAATCCATCGCAGAGAAATTGCAACTTAACATTCAACAGCATTTTAGCCGTTCATTAAACAAATAATATATTTTATAATTTGGTGAAAATCTGGATCAACAAACATAGTAATTGATCCAGATTTTCACTAAATTAGTTCATTGTGAAATTGATTTGAATGTTTTGTATTGACAACAATTATTTAGTTTAAGCGCACCTGCAATTTATGAATGTGAAAAGCATATTTAAAAAATATTGGATATATTAAAAGAGTTATGATACACCTTTAAAAATGAAAATAGATCAATCTCTAAAATAACAAGATGTTACAACAAAATGTAATAATGATTATTATTAAAACTAAATAATTACCTTCACTCATATTGAATGCCATCGTTATATAGTTGAATACTTTGATATATTTGATTACCTATGTCTCTAAGCACAATATATTGATGGTTATCACTGTATTCAAACACATTGTCATTGTATTTTAATTAAAATAATTTAGTCTTATCTTAATTATTTCAATGTTAGTAGTTTTTATTGTTAAAGAATTTAACACTTCACTGTCTTGAGAATATATTTATTTATATATAATGTATTTCAAAAGCACAACTTTTACAAACAAATATTAAGAAATTGCGTATAATTGCATACACCCCACATGGAAATAACTTAATAAAGTAGCTAATTAGTTAAAATCAACGTTTCTTAAACATATAACTCAATCAAAGTTTGAATATTTTTCGTAGGTATTTAAACAAATAAATCCAGAAATTGAGGTTACGAAGAATCGTTCTAACTTTTCAGAAGGTAATGTCTACGTTTTGATTTGCTAGTCGGTTACTCGGTTGTAACTTCTCGTCTGATAAATCGGATACGGGCAACTCGAATAATCGGTAGTGATGAACGAAACTTCAATGTTGTTAAATAAGTTCTACTTTTTTAACTTAATATTATTAACATTTTGGGGAAAAAGACATGCTTTAATGCACTTAATATATTCTAATAAGTGAAATACTTATATATTTCGACGTAGATTACGTAAAATTTGTTATAATTAAGAATGTTATCTTGGGAATTTTAATCACATATACTTAAGTTTTGATTCCTCGGGAATACAATGAAATATCATTCTATTTCATGTAATAAAGGATTATTCAATCAAATTTCAATCCTTTGTAATAGAATTTATATTTCGATTTTTTAATCGAATAAAAAATCGAAAGGCTCGATTCACTTGTGGTACGTCACTAACGCTCACGCTTCAGGCACACGTGAGAGCGGGTGCGGAAAGGGACACACATATAACTCCCTCTCTATTTAAACTGCTATGCACATGGCAAGAGAACGTGTACTAGTACGTTAATACGTTTGAATGACTTTTTGAATGACGATCAAGATCCATTAAACCATCATTAAACTGAACTATTGTATTAATGTATTTGTATCATTTTATAGATTTGCTATTTTTTACGGATAGATAAGTAGGTACTTTGTAGAAAATATAAACTGAATCAGTTATAAAAAATCGCAATAAGCCCCCATTATAGAATAATAATATGCCTATAGGTACCTAAAGTAGGTATACACGAATAAAGTAGATATTATTATGAACTATCGCGATGATATATATTTAATACTAGGTAGGTACATATTATGCTGGCTCGGATACCGACCGACGCGGACGTACCGTCCGCGTTGAGGATTTAATAACTTTCAAATTTTCAATATTATGCTGGCTCGGATACCGACCGACGCGGACGTACCGTCCGCGTTGAGGATTTAATAACTTTCAAATTTTCGAGATATGTTTACTCCAGGCGAAAACAAATACAACACACTAAAAAATATACCTAGATCATTCTGCCGCCACAGTTTTAATAATACCTATCTAATTAATACATCACTTGCCGTTTTTTCTTGAAACTAACTTGACTTTCTTGTTTCGATAAAATATTAAAATAATCTGTAGGTACCTATCCTATAATTCTTCCTAAAATTATAAAATATATGCGAAAATTACATCATCCACTTTATCATTGTTTTAATGAATGTAAAACTACTGTCACATTAATTGTCTTATTATTGGTATTCCTTTTTATTGGCGTATTGTTTTGTTAAAGTTAATTATAAATATTGTAATACAAACAGCTGTAAGGAATCTATGTACCGTCATATCCTCCAACATTGCCTTTCCAGCCTATCTTTGCCCAAATAGAAATTTTAACTTTCCCGAGTGTTTATGTGGAGTAGCATGACATTTAAGACTTGTTTTGTTTTTTGGTAGAATATTAAAGTCTTTTCTCGCAACACTGATTAGATAGCACATGTACCTATAACGTCAATCAGTCTGCTGCTACATGTCGACAAAGAAGGAGGTGTTTTGGTGGTGCCAAATTTTTCTAAAAAAACTTGTCTCTGATCACTGGGAATCAATTAGAATACGTGAATATTTCTTATTATTTATTAAACTAGAATATAAAAAAGGAGGTTATTTGTTATTTCCAAGCAAAAATACGTAGTATTATAGGAGTTTTGTCGCTGGGCAATGTTAGGTTAATAAACGTAGTGTGACCTATCCCAACATTGCCCAACCGTTTTGAGGTGCTAGGGCTGACACATTTTTAACAGACTTCTCAAATAGGTAGCAAGGTAATTTTTTTTTAGGTATAAATTAAGTACACAGCATGTTTTTTCTTTTAGGTACCTAGGTAGGATTGTACGAGTATGTATGCCTACCTAGGTACTTTTTAAATGTTTAGTAGAAGTTACTTATAGGTACATAAATATTCATAATTTCAGTTTCATTTTAAAGATATACCTAGAAACAGTACGAACACAATATTATTGCATGTGTACCTACCTATTACTTGTTACCCACCTACATATTTTATTAAACTTAATTTTTTCATCCTTTACCTAGTTGATTTTTTTGTGACAACCCTAAACCCTAAAGATTTTTGTATGAAGATTGTGAGAAAATTACACCTAACTTTGCCCATACAATTTAATGAAGATCTACTTATTTTGGATCATTTTTTGTAAGAGATTCGGCATCTTTGCCTTGTCTTGTACTTTGTCTCTTAAAAACAGCTACGTAAGTCTTAAAATGGCTGAAATATTAAAGGTGGGCAAAGTTGTATACTTTTCCACCTTATTTCGCCCACCTCTTTCTTCCTTATTTTTAGAGAAACTAATAAGAATATGATTATTTCAAGTATATCTATTCATTCTAAATTCAATTCCCTACTCAAATAACAGCATCAATTCTGTCCATATTTTGTTTTTTCTTGTATATGATCAAAACACTGTGAAAAGCGGGCAATGTTGGAGGATATGACGGTATGTAAAAATAAAATAAAATAAAAATAAAATAAAATGTGCTGATTTATTTCTTTAATAATTTTGTAAAATACCTAGGTAGGTATCTACCTTTATTATATCCTACCTCGTTTCAAAATCCAAAAACTTATTTGAATTATTAGGTAACTAAATAGCATTGAGGTAATTATTAATTAACATCTTTATTAATATGTTAATTAATAATTACCCATAAAACAATAATTTAATAACGTTCCTAGAAGCCTAGCATAAAATCCCAAGATGATAGGTACTCGTTATTCCAACGGCAATTTTACCTAGGTATGCTGGCTGCAGGGGCGGATCTTGGACTTAAGGGGCCCTGGGCTGAAACTACTTTGGGGCCTATCTAAGTAGGTACTCAATTTATAGCCATGTCAAAAATTGTTTCTATAATGATATATTATTAAGCTATTGCATAGCTTCTATCGCGGGCCTTGAGCGCGGGGACCGAATCGAGAAATTCCGTAACGAAAAAACCTCACGCTCCCCACTCCGACGGGCACGGAGGTGTGGCTAGAAGGCATGCTATGCAATAGCTTTACCGCGGCAGTCCCCGAGTGCCACACGTCTTTTTTTATTATAATATATTATTTATTGCACAAAAAACTTAAATATTACTTACTTAAATCTTGCAAGTATTAGTTGTATATAAGGCGACCTTATTGCTGTGGTAGTAATCTCTTCCAGGCAACCTTCGGGTGATAGAATGGTAGTTTTTTTATTAACTTCTTATAAGGAAATTGTTGGAATCACCCCGAAGACCGTCAAAATCGAAAATGATATTGTCATATTTTTTACGTTTCAAAACTCGTTTTAGAACGACAATTATTTTTTTCCAACGATTGCTCGTAGAGAAATGAAGCTATCGATCTGAAATTTTGACGTAGTAGGTTTAGACCGGGAGATATTGACACAAAATTTCGAGTCATTTGTAACAGGATGGCGGTTCTACAGGGGTCTTAGTACGCAATGACAAAAAGAAAAATGATGGTGTGAACGCTGGTACTGTGGCGCGGGCGTTAGTCGAACTCGTCGGAAAAATAGCGAAAGTCAAACGATTTGTAACACAAAAATTTTAGAATTTACCGATTGCCCATAAAAAAGAAGTAGGCGGTAGTGTCATGCCATACTTTTCCGTTTTTGCCATACTATTTTTAATAACTTCAAAGAATTCTTCAAGAAATTCGAAAGTTGTTATACATGTTGTTCAATAGACTAATAGTCTATTGAACAACATGTATAACAACTTTTTTGTAGATTATTTTTCCGACCCAAATATCGACCAATAGAATTGCACCATTCGACGTCACGTGGTACAACCTACATGGTATTATCACAGTTGACAGATATATACGTACATACAGTTAGGAAACTAAGCCCCTGCGATGAAATTATGACATAATCACTATTATAGCTATAGGGCTGTTACCTTTTTGATATTTAACCGACTTCAAAAATAAAGGAGGAGGTTATCAATTCGGCCTGTATATTTCTGTTTGCTTTTTTTTCACAGTTGATTTTGTGGTAATTTTGAGATAAAAACCCGTTAAAATAAAAAATGGTGTAGCCTACATATGAATTTACAAGAAGAAACAATCCGAATTAATACACCTTGGTAAATAAGTTTTTATCAGTGCTATATTTCGAAAGTTTGTTTTGTTATGGACGCCAAAGGCTTTTTAATGTACCTAAATTATTTATAACTAGCTTTCCACCCGCAGCTTCGCCCGCGCAGTCAAAGAAAAACCCGCATAGTTCCCGTTCCCGTGGGATTTCCGGGATAAAACCTATCCTATTTCCCGGGGTAAAAAGTAGCCTATGTCCTTTCTCGGGTATCAAAATATCTATATACCAAATTTCATGCAAATTGGTTCAGTAGTTAAGGCGTGATTGAGTAACAGACAGACAGTCAGAGTTACTTTCGCATAATATTAGTATGGATGCTTGATATTTGTATTATACATATATTCAATAATTCTTTTAAACCAGAATTTACAATACTTGTATGTAGGTATACCTACTAAATTATTTTTAAAACGATAAATTAAATTAAATTAAAAAACACAAAATATGCAAAAATAAATTAAAATTATTATTATACGAGCATAGAACCTCCACCTTTTTGTTTTAGGATGAAAAAGAAAATAGTTTGACAGGCTTAGTGCTTGACAAAGTGGTAAAGTCACGTATCGATAAAAATACAATAATTATAATATCTATCTTTTTCTTCCCTAATATTTACGTAATTATGCACATAAATTTAAACAAGATTTTTTTAAGGTTTCCATTTTTAGGGTTCCGTACCTCAAAAGGAAAAAAACGGAACCCTTATAGGATCACTTTGTTGTCCGTCTGTCCGTCCGTCCGTCCGTCCGTCCGTCCGTCCGTCTGTCAAGACCCTTTTTCTCAGGAACGCGTAGAGGTATGAAGCTGAAATTTATATCAATTACTCAGGTCTACTGTCCCTTGAAGCTGTGAAAAAATCAAACTTCTAAGCCAACGCAATCAAAAGATACAGCCGTTTATGCCGCAAATTTTCGACACTTGCAAGGGAATCAAAACCTACAGGGTGCTTCCCGTGAACTCAGAATCTTGAAATTTGGTACGAAGCAACGTCTTATAGCATAGATAAAGGAAAAATTACGAAAACCATAAATTTTTAGTTACATCACATAATATATTTTTTTTTAATAATTTTAAACTTACTACCCATTTCCTCATAAACGCGTAGAGGTATTAAATTGAAATTCATACCAAATACTCAGGTCTATAATACCTTTAAGCTGTAACAAAATCAAACTTCTATGTCAACGCAATCAAAAGAAACAGCAATTTAAGCTGCATATTTTGAAACTCGCAAGTACTCGCAAGGGAATCAAAACCTAAAGGGTACTTCCAGTCGACCTAGAGTCTTGAAATTTGGCATGAAGCAACGTTTTATAGCACACATAAAGGAAAAATTCCGAAAACCTTAAATTTTTAGTTACATTACAAAATATATATTTATTTTTTAATAAATATAAACTTATTACCTACTTTTTTCCTCATGAACGCGTAGAGCTATCAAGTTGAAATTCATATCAAATACTTAGAAAATAAATTGCAGAATAAATTGTAGAAAATAAATTGCAGGTTTGTACGGAACCCTCGGTGCGCGAGTCCGACTCGCACTTGGCCGGTTTTTTTAGATTTTTGTGCTCTTCTAGATTGCGTAAAAAATAGATGCGATCTTTAAACAGACTGGACTCCTAATAGTGACTATTTGTAGCTATCATTTTGGTGGAAATATGTCAACATAATTTAAAACTCATGCTGCCATATCTATAGAAATTAAAAAATAGTCTCTTTTTAACTTGAAGTCAGATACGGTATTTACAAATATATTTATTGAAAGGGCTACAAACTGAAACAATCGATATTTATTTAATGTGAATTGACATCACTTTAAACTTTTTTCTATACTATGTATCTTTGTCATTCAAAATCTGTGGATGTGTCACCCGCTACTATCGATCCCCCTCATTTCGAACATTTTGTATGAAGTTTCCTTACTGTATGTATCTGTATATTGTGGTATTATACTGATAATTTTTTGAAAATTTTCTCTGGTAGTTGCTTGACATTTGCGAATACCACACGAGCTTCAAAATTATCGGGTATTTTCCGATAGGTTCGTTGCAAACAAATGAAGGAGTCAAGTTGTCAAATTTTCACTTATAATACCACAAGAGCTCTTGTGGTATTATAAGTGAAAATTTAATTCTCTATAAAATTGCTAATTAAGGGCGCTTGTGCACTACAAGGAATTTTACTGTCCGGCATTCCGATTTTTTACGGTCCGGTTTGGCATGAAAAACCCGATGAATTGGCTTGTGCACCTGTCCGTCTTTACTCGGATCAGTGCGGTACAGTTCAAGGAAGTTTGGCGGTATAATGCTATCATAAATGATTGTTTTTGCATTTTACAAGAAACGAGTAAGAAATATAGAAGATGAAATAGTATATTACTTCGTTATAATAAAAAGTAAAGTTCCGTAAGAGATTTAA
>CAJQZM010035413.1:46987-71529 GCA_907164665.1 Colias nastes
TTTCATCTTCTATATTTTTTACTCGTTTCTTGTAAAATGCAAAAACAATCATTTATGATAGCATTATACCACCAAACTTCCTTGAACTGTACCGCACTGATCCGAGTAAAGACGGACAGGTGCACAAGCCAATTCATCGGTTTTTTCATGCCAAACCGGACCGTAAAAAATCGGAATGCCGGACAGTAAAATTCCTTGTAGTGCACAAGCGCCCTTAGGGCTAGCGCGCAAGAGCAACTTTTGTCTCCGCAACTAATTTATCTTTCACATGAGGTCTTTGAATTTGTATGAAAGTGTGCGCATGGAGCGATGCGACAAATGTGAGACTTTTTTGTTCGTGGGGTTGGAGACAAGTCGGCGACGCAACTGTCGCCCCATCTATTGGTTTCAATGCAAATGCGCGCACCGCGACAAAAACGTTGCCGGTCGGCGGCCAGTTGCCGCTAAACCGGCGCAGCGAAAGTACGTATTTATTGTACGTATTTATTCTCGTACTCATTAGTTTTTATTAGTAGTTTTTCTGTCTAGTAAGACAGAATACGAGTATCTTGATGAGCGATACCAGGTCGTAAAATTCTGCACAGTTCATCAAAACTTTCTATACTCATTCTGAAGTAGCGAAAAATTTTTTTGGAAATGTTCTCAATTTTAAAAACATTGTATGGAATTTACCCAATCTCAGTCTATCACTCCATAATGGGTGCACCCAATATTGCCTTTTTCGCTGTCATCTTCGGTTTCTAAGGACAAGTGCACAGACCACAACCGTATCTTCGAAATCCATGTTGATAAATGCAGAAAATTTTAAAGAAAAAGTTGCGTTGCTGTCGCTTTCGTGTACGCATCGTTCAAAACTTTGCGAGGAGACAGCGACAGAGACAAAATAGATGCCGGGCAACTAAGTTGCTTTTGCGCGCTAGCCCTTATAGGATCAGTTTGTTGTCCGTCTATCTGTCTGTTGGTCCGTCTGTCAACACCGTTTTTCTCACAAATGCGTGAAGGTATTAACCTGAAATTTATATCGAATACTCAAGTCTACGTTCCCTTGATGCTGAAAAAAAATCAAACTTATAGGCGCAATCAAAAGATACAGCCGTAAATGTTGAAAATTTTCGCAAATTTCGCCATTCGCAAAGAATAAAAACCTACAGGGTACTTCTTATCCCCAGTCTTGTAATTTGGTACAAAGTAACGTCTTATAACACAAATATAGGAATAATTAGGTACAAACAAAATTAATTTTTAATTACATTATATAATATTTTTTAATAATGTTAAACTTGCTAGTTTGCTACCCCTTTACTCATGAACGCTTACATGTAATAAATTGATATTCACGTCAAAAACTCAGATCTATAATATTATATATCTTTAAGTTGTAATAAAATCGAACTTCTATGTCGACGCAATCATATTAAGATACAGCCGTAAATGCGCACGACAGTCGCAAGATAAACAAAATTCATAACCAACAGGGTACTTTCCGTGAACTCAGAATCTTGAAATCCGGTACGAAGCAACATCTTATAGCACAGATAGAGGAATAATTGCAAAAAATATTTTAAATAATATCTTAAATAATTTTAAAGTTTGTTTATCTGTCAAGGCCCTTTTTATCAGGAGCGCGTGGAGGTAAGAGTGGAGTCAAGCTGAAATTTATACCGAACTAGGTTTCCGCCCGCGGTATCGCCCGCGCAGTCAAAGAAAAACCCGCATAGTTCCCGTTCCCGTGGGATTTTCGGGATTGCGTCATTTTCCCGGGATAAAAAGTAGCCTATGTCCTTTCTCAGGTATCAAAATATCTCCATACCAAATTTAATGAAAATTGGTTCGGTAGTTTAGGCGTGATTGAGTAACAGACAGACAGACAGAGTTACTTTCGCATTTATAATATTAGTATGGATACTCAAATCTACGGTCCCTTGAAGCTGTGAAAAAATCAAATTAATTAGCCAACGCAAACAAAAGATACAGCCGTAAATGTTGAAAAATGTCGCAAATTTCGACATTCGCAAAGGGAATTAAAACCTACATTGTACTTTTCGTGAACACAGTCTTCAAATTTGGTTAAAAGCAATGTCTTATAGCACAGATAAGGGAAAAATTGCTAATATTATAAATGTTATCTAGCTAAAACATAATAAAAAGTAGGTTGGTTCGGATCCCTCGGTGTACGAGTCCGACTCGCGCTTGGCTGGTTTTTTTTATAGATCCCTTTAATGAAAAAATGGTAAAAAAACACGACTTATTTAATAGCCCTCTAAAAAATTCAATTTTTATGTGCCATTGATTTCATAATGTAAGAATTGTTGTTTCCATCGTGCTCACCAAATCCTAAGAGCAGCTGAAATCTCAGCTACTTTTTAAATTATATTATTATAAAATATGACAAAAGACACATGATCACATGTATAAAATAACCTGATAGTTTCAATAAAAAATATTCATTTTATTCCTTAAATTAATGAAAATTACCATGAAAATATCCTTTTACGTGTAGGTATTCATCCGCTTAACTCACTTTCACTCATAGTATAGACGTATGTGTGCAAGTTTTCATCAATGCGCTCCTATGATGTTATTACGTAACAATAAACCGTAAATCAAAAGTCGGACCACAATTTTAAAAATTTTAGTTGTCGCCTATTGTTTTTAGCGCGGTCTAGGGGGCCCTTGTAACCTCGGGGCCCTGGGCTGCAGCCCACAAAGAGTATAGTAACTATGTAGCCCATAAAGCCCATGGGTAGATCCGGCCCTGGCTGGCTGAATCGTTATTGAAAAAAAAATGAAATTGATCAAATTATAGAGAAGGTACATTATAGGTAGGTAGTCTTCTTAGAGTATGTTTATTCTAATCATACAAAAAATAACTAAGTACGTTAAAAACAACCGATTTCAAAAACGATCTAAATAATAATAATCAAATCTAAATATTATGTAAGTAGTAATTAATAATATCGGTAATAATATTATAAAAAAATGGCATAACTACCTGTAATATCTAAGTACCTGTGAAAAATACATTCCCAGAGATTCTAAAATATTTCAATCTAGGTACCACAAACTACCTATTAAAAAAATTAATTAATCATTCTTATAAAGTAACTACCTACTTATAAATATTAAAACAGGAATAAAGTAGGCTAATTAATTTCCCCAATAATGTTTCCCTAGTTCTAGCCAAGTAAATTCTAGACTTTCAAGCTTGTAGTTATTATAGGTATTTAGGTAATCGCCACGTGGACGACGCCTTCCAATGACGCCTTCGCAGTATCTAGATTCTAGATTATTGGTAGTCACGTTTTGCCTGTGTAATCGATAAGTGGCTTGCTACGTAGTTTCATCGCACTTACCTGTCTAATATCTTGCGAATAATATCGTAACATAATTAATTACAATCAACACAACATATAATCGGTAACTTAGCATGAATGAATACTTAAATAATAATAGTTAATATATTTATGGTCAATATAAATCCCACCAAAAACATAAATGTAAAAATTGGAGCCGAGTTCTTCGTTGACTTAATTTGCCAAAAAAAGAAATGAGATCTAAATGTGTGCCAAGTTCTGTAAACAGTCCAGAAATTTATTTACAAAGATGTATTAAGTTCTTAGGTGAACTGAAAACTCAATTGTTTTATTTTCCCTTAGAGAACAACGTTTATTCTGAAATATGATTTTTTTAAATTTAAATTAAGTAAGTATATAATTATTTTCCGAAAACAAACAACTAATGACCTATTGAACCCCATAATTTGACTTGGCTAGTTTTTAGAACCTCACAAAATATAAACAGTAAGTATGTAAAACTAGCCTCATCAAATTATGGGGTTCAATAGGTCATTAGTTGTTTGTTTTGTGAAAATAATTATATAATTTAAATTTAAAAAAATCATATTTTAATCATATTTTAAAAATTTAAGTAGTAATAGTTGAATAAATATTTTAAAAATATATAATGTACGTATTTTCTCTAGGTGTAGCTCTCAGGAATCACGTACCTATGCAACCATGAACTTTTTAATTTGGTCCAGTTGTTCTCGAGGATAGTGTGTTCAAACAAACAATCAAACTAGCTTTATATTACCAAGTAGGTAAAACATATCTTAGGATTACTTTTTATTTAAAATCATACCAAATGTGTCTGTAGATTTCAATGGCATATATTTTGATATTCGTAAGTGTTATGTATGAACCTCAAATCAATTTTAGTTATTCAATGGTTTCCCAAATAACGTAAGATTTTGAGTAGTGGTGCGTTAGTGACTCGGACCTTACACTTAAAAAAATGTGTTCAATGTTCATAAATTTTAATCAAATCCAATAATTCATGTAGGTACCTTATTCGTCACAACTGTTCCAACCAGTGAAAGAAAATATTTCAAGTAAATCAAAGTAGTTATCTATCAAAATGTTCGAAACATGTGACATAATTTAAGCTACACGTGACCACTCCTAATGGATAATATCCCCTGATCGCTTACAAGTGGTCTTCGTCCCCTTAGAAGGTATAATACATGATTATATGTGGTAACTGGTACTGATATTAATTCATTGCATATTCTTATAGGCAAGAAGAATCAAGCAAGGGAGCTAGGTAAATAAAACATAGTGTTACAATGGTATCTTTATTTAAAATGCTCTATCTGCTTACAGAAAGTATAACATAAAACATAATATCGAGTCCGTTGTATGATCACGCATCACTACTAAACAAACATAACAAATACAGTAAATTGTTTTCAACATTCACTATAATGGTCACATTAAGTCCGTGTACCTTATTTTATTACATAATAGGTATATCTGTTTATACTTAAGTAGCTAAAGCAAATAAGATAAATATTCACAATAGTAATTCTGAAATTTTTCAAAAAATTTAATACTTTTTTCGACCTACAGGCATTTTAATTTACACGGCATTTTTGCCCACTATACATATATAATATATTCCTATGGTATGAAAACTATGGAAATATTTTAAATTTTGACAAAATGTATCCCTGTCTAACACGCATCAGTCGTCCCGGCATCCACTCAGCGCTCTCCTACACACTGCTAGCGTCAACTTTGCAATTGACCTTCTCTCTGTACATATTCGTTTCAAATATGTTTTTTTTTAATGAGTGAAATTTAACAATAACTTTAATTACATGTAATAATTAGTGCCCGTATATTTATGGGGATAAATAAAATTTAACGCATCCATCAAAATGAGAGATGTATTTCAACAAGCAATAAACTGATTTGTTGCCGAGATGACGACAACGTGGCTTTATGTATATCTGAAAAACTCTATTTATTGGTCAAGATGGTAAAAATTTTAACGTCAATCTAAACTTTCTGAAAGTTACAAATTCAATGGAATAAGTCCATTTATAAATTCACAAGTACTTCAAAATCGCTACTTACAATGATTTTTTTTATTTTTAACGGTCTTTTTTTATGTGGATGTTTACAAAATTTTATTAGAAATGCGTTAATAGACAGTTAAATATCTTACACTATTTAAATTATCTACTACTCACAACATCCTTTTATGCTTAATTAGTATGGTTAAGTCGAAAATATTTTGGAATGTGTCTTTATTAACGAGTTTCCACAAAAATGTTGAGACAAATCCGGGTTACCGAACGACATAGACCAGTAAATACCATACGTCATACAATATATTGGAAACATGTTTACGCAACGTCGCTATTTCTGGAATCCGATCTGAAGGGCAACCTTGTCTGTCTGTCCATGCAACCAACCGCACAAGCCATACGTAATACGTTACCGAATATTAATGCCCATAATCGTGTAGTTGACATTTGAAAACATCGACCATCTATATATTAAATTGTAAGTCAATTCACAATAGGTAGTCAGATTCTTTGATCAATAAAAACGATTGTACAAGTAAGAAAGTTATTTCACAGACAAGATATTGTTTTTAATACTGAAGTATTATATGTCTGAAGCTTTAATGCTCATATATTCTACATTTGTGGAAATTCTATTAACGTATTAATATTAACAACTGCGACATCTGTAAATATCTCAACAGCGCATCAATCTTACTAACATAAATGATCATTGTAATGTATGTTTAACATTGATACGATTTATTTGAACTAATAAGTATATAACAACGATTCAACGGATTGTGTTGAAAATATGACACTAGTTTACTGGAAACAATTTACATAGGTATTCCTATTAAATATTGTTTTATTTAAAATTATAAACATATAATTAACTAAAACTGCCACGCAGCAAAACAATATCACAAGTTTATAAATAAGACATATTGTATGTATAGATAATTAGATATTTAAATCATACTTACGATATACCTAGGTACTTAAAAAACGAATAATACTTTTATTGTTATGGCATAATGTTTCATAATCGTTTTACTTTTAATTTATTAACCATATTTTTAAATGTACACACGTGTGTTAAAGCGACGTTATGATACAATAAATTATAACAACAAAAACTTACAACTGTATGAAAAACCCGTTACATGTTAACAAAAGTTTTATAAAAACTAAAAAAATCAACAGTACAGAAATCAATTTGGTTAGGAGACACTAAAACTTATGAGGATATTTCTTTAAAAAATTTGGCGCCTTATCTGTATTACTTTTTAATTTTCTCTCCGTTAGTACCTAGATAGTCCGCATCGTGGCGCTATTCGCTTACAAGTCGAGCATTACCGTAGCTACAGGCTTCAATTCAACAAGCTCAGTCTTATCAAACATCGAGATTCAAGTGCTGGGAAGAAGCCGTGTTGAAGAACGAACAGATGGACGGACGCCTGTCCTAGTAGCTACGGCATGTACGTAACTGAACACGTTAAAATCCCTCATTTACCCTTACTAATACTGTTCCATTACACGTACCCCGCTTATTCTAATATTTGGTTTCTATCGACGCACAAAATACATTATCGATTACAAATACGTATGTTAACCTGTCCTCTATTCGTTTATTTACAGACCTTTTCTAAATATTTACAGCATTTACAAAATAAAATATCTAATCGCTTAATTGCACATTTATGAAAACGTAACATGCGTATTTTGACTAATAACTCTATGGAATTCACTATGCATGTTGGTAACATACATAACAGGCTAATATAATATATATAGACATATACTAACATTTCTGGACTAGAGTATATAACATAGCTGAAAAACTCGCTTTTCATTTCCAGTTTTCATTTTGCAGAATTGGCCTATATCCTTAGTGTAGTTGCACACTGAAAATGCTTCGATGTAAAATTTCAAGGGCAAAAAATGAACAGCTTTTAAAAAACCCCTGTCAGTTCCTCGTGTAAGATGATCGAGAAATTGTCTAATATGTTTGAAAATAATCTAAATCTAAATAGAGGAAGAAATCTGAAAATTCGTTACAGTAACGATAAATTTAAAATTTTGATATTGCCTCTGGCTATAAAATTTAAAACATTTTTTTAGATTTTAGATACAGCATAAATCACATTGACCAATTTTATTTTTCTAACACGTAACATTTTTAAAATTTACGTTATATATAATTTTATTATTAGATTTGCGGATATGAATAGATATCGTAAAGTAAATTTAATATTCTTTGAGCCATAGGCGATAATAAATAGTATTTAGTATTTTTTAAGACTGTGAGCCTCAATTTAAATGATAATAATTGTGCGAATAATATAATCACATTTTGAATTACTTATATATGTATTTTTGATCAGCCCAATTTATATAAAGTAAGAGTTTTCTTTAATAATGCGTTGCTAATAATTATGAACACGAGAATAGGTATATTTTTTCTTAAATTTTACAGAAATTATTATCAGCCGAATTATTCATACTAGGAATTTTTGCAACTATTCCATGGTATTGTGATTTGCGCAAAAGATGTTATAAAAACACAACTTCGCTATATGCAAATGCTCCGAAAAAATCATTTTGCATTACAGACTATGATTTTTATTATTCATTAATCAAGTAATAAATTAGACCAAACATTGAAAAACATAGAAATTAGAAACCAATATTGAAAAAAATACAAATAAATAATCGAAACATAGGATATACATTTAAAGCTATCCTATCCGAAAAATAATATTTCTGAAAAGTCCGACTCATAGTATTTCTATCTATTCCGACTTATTGATTGGAACACTTTTACTTATCATAACTACAATATCAAACAATTCAGTCTATACCACTGTTATAACCGAAAACCAATTGACCGATAATTCACTATGTGCGTTTTTCCTTTTAATGTATTTAATATTTAATTAAAATCATTTTCTAGTTTGTTCTAGGCCGTTTGAAGCACGAACTATGAATACTTTGGCACTATAGGTACATTTGGTATAAAATATTTGGCTCCATGAACGAATGAGCTGATCACAATAAACTTAAGTACTAAGCGATATTAATTATAATACTAATATAATTTTATAATTAATATTAATATTAAATTAATTAATACAATATTAATATTAATTAACAATAGATAGATATTATCTATATAGGCCTGATTATAGCTCTATTAACGGAAGGGCTGTGAGGTATTGAAATGAATTGGTTATGGAAGATTTTTAATAAGCGCGGGTGAGAAAAAATATTCAGGTATATGTGTTTTTTCCTATGAAAAAACCAGTATAAGTGAAGTCCCTTTTTGGTTTGTAAAATCACATGCATTTCACGACTATTTCACAGATCAATTTTCTGTAAGTAGGCGATAAGCCTTCAGTGTCCTGTCTGATCGAGACATTTTTAAACTCTTGCAGGAAACGAACCCATGCCCTGTCAACTCTACGCCCATGCGTTAACCACTGGGCCTAGGAAACCATTATAATATTATAACATACACACAATACAATAACAAATAAAATAAATTATAAACATCACGTTCCCAGATATTTGATACAACGCCATCTAGTTTATAAACTAGTAAACCTTGTAATATGGGACTAGAACACTGGTAAATATACATATTTTATCTTAAACACATACAAATTATAATAATATATTAACCCAAAAGGTAGGAAAACAAATTTACAGTACTTTGACAATAATACTGATCAAATATAATCTTTAAATACCGCCTCAAACATTATTTCGGGTTTTAAAATAGTTTTTATTATCCATTTACTCCAAAATAGCCTTTTTATCCTTGAAAATGCTTGTTAACAAATAATACACTCTTACATTTTTTCTTAACATTACCGGGAAGAACTTGAACCGCGCCTGAATCGAAAATTTTAAGTTAAAGAAATGGTTCTGATCAAGATTCGTACGCTCATAAGAACGTTTTTATCGAGGCAATATACCTATTTATTTATTTATTGTGACAAATCTACAACGCTAACATCTATAATTGGAAGAACCGACAAAGATGATAAATATTTACAAAAAATATTTATCATTTAGTATCTACATCTTTGGCTATAAAATATGGAACAATACTTTTGATCACGACATTAGTTAAAAATTTCTAAGTGGGGAATGAACCTCAATAAACCAACATATATTCATCCAAATGACAATGTTTATAACGAAGCTAAACATATTGAGACAATAATTTCTTAGAGTAACAGACCACAATTTAAAAAAGGGAGTATTTTAAGTGTGTTATTGCTCATCCAGTTGCAGTAATTCTTTAAATTTCAGAGCAAAATAGTTTCTAGTCAAGTCCTGTATAGTTTTGTTAGTCCTGGGTTTTGCAATTTTGAGTACATAAAATAATTTCAAGCTTAGGCGTTGTAGAAACACAATTATATGAGATTCTTCTTGACTTGTTCTTCAGCTTGAGGCTTCTGGTTTAGTTCCTGAGGTTCAGATTCGACCCAGTTATCTGAAACATATAAATGTTTTATGTAAAATCAGGTTAGGAATAAAAATAAAATAGTAAAGAAGCGATAGGGTATTTCCCGGCTACTAAGGGACATACCATGCATTAGAGGCTTTTAAAGGGTTTTATCGGGTTGCCACCTTTCTTTTAATGCTTTTAACACTATTAAAATATTATACTGAATAATAAAGAGTTTATTATATTAAGTAGTTTACTATTTGTCATAAACATATTTTTGCAATTTATCACAGCACCTAGTCTTTGACTTTCAATTGATGAATTTGCCAGGCAAAAATATTAGACGCTATAGAAATAATACTACTTTAAGCTATCATGCTCCTCTTGAACCAAACTTTATCCATGAACTAAACCATACGTCCATACTTTTTATCTAACTGTCATTTTCCAGACTCTAATAAAACTGATTTAAGTCACTAAACTAACCCCCCTGAACTAAACTTAAACATTATTTATTTCTATTAGCTCTGTCATTTTCCACAATTGAAATAAACTGCTTTATTACATCATGGTCCCCCCTGAACTGAACTATACTTTTTATCCAACTCTGTCATTTTCCAGATTCCAAATAATACTGATTTAAGTCACCAAAGTAAACCCCTAAACTTGAACTAAATTATAATTAATGGCTGTCGTATTCCACACTGGAAATTATACTGCTTTAAGTCACCAAAGTGACCCTGAACTAACCTATACTTTATATATAGCTGTTTGAAATAATACTGCTAAGAGATCATGGTATATTCTAGCCCTGAACTATACTATCCAAAGCCGTGAGCGTCCATCCACGGCCGCGGCGTAGGTGGCAACCGTAGAACAAATGCGCCTCACCTATTCCTATCAGACATTCATGGCATAATATATAGGGTTTGGTGGTACGGCCATTGGCGAAGTAGCACTGGGGGCATTTACCGATGGCGCGCCCTCCGGGGCGGTGCGCGCGCGGGACGGGGACCCCGGCGCCGGCTGGTACAGCGGCGGCGGCACCTACACCCGGGAACCAAGTTTTCTTAACCCACTCATAATTTGCGCAATTATGAACTAAAAGACGTTTATTTATCTCTAGGTTAAAAACTTTACAAACAATGTGTACAAACATAATTAGTTAGGCAAGTTTATGAGAGATTGAATAAAAACTAAAAAACTTTACAAAGAATGTGTACAAAACATAATAAGTTAGGCAACCTTATGAGAGATAGAATAATGACTATGAAAATCGACTTGAATAGGATCGCAGTACAAACAGCCTTACGAAAAGTCCCACGGTGGGAACGTATACGGGCTGATGATGATGATGATGATAACAACTATTATATTCAATTGGGAATAGGATCACCATATTCTATTCAACACTAATGAATAAACTATTTACAGCTGCAATAAATAAATAAATATTTAAATTTGATAGCTGCAATCAATTTAATAATTCTATGTGATTTTAATTTATCTAGTTATTTATAAAAAATAAATGCTAATGATATAATAATAATGTATTTATTATCATTGTCATTACCTACCTATAATTAACAGTATTAAATGAAGAATTTGAAAAACGTCTTCTTCATTCAAATTCTTTACATAGAAAACAAGGACGCTATTTTTTAAATTTAATTAATACGATAATCATAAAAATGAACATGATATTAAAATGTCCTAAATTATACTTGTTTCTAAAGATACATGACAATGACTTTAATTTCAATAAAAATTCGATGAATCGTAACTGATAAGCATGAAAATGTTATAATAATTAGAACGAACCAACTATAGGCAACCTATTATTATATTATCATCAACTATCATCATACACATTGCCCATTGATAACTAGTTGTAAAAATAACACCATTTGGAATTTAAAAATGCTTCTTGTTTTTGTATTCATTTTCAGTGTGTAATTTAATTCTTGAAATAAGAAGTAAGGACTAGATACACATTATTTTTGTAAATGATTAGAAAGAATAATGAGCTTTGAAAGCACGTATTTGCTCGATCATAAAAAATAACACAACGGTTAACATTCAATACTATTGATTTTTTAACATTATTATCTATAAAAAACTCATTATTAATATTTTTAATTATACCTAATATATTGCCAATTGATGTTAAAACTTTAAAGTAACGCAGATTGATTTGAGTGCATTCTATGTCTATACGTAGTGGCGATATTTGCATCGAGGACCAAACAGAACGCCATCTAGGCGGCTCGCAGTAAAGTGCATCCTAGGATACAGTTTGCAAGGACTGAAGGCTGTGCTAGGTTCGCTGAAAATTTTCTCTCTCAGTCAATATAGATGACGTTAGTTGCACCAGTAAATATATTGAGGGGGTGATGGGTGGTGCTATAAATAGTGGGCTATAAATAGACCCACGTGCTCGGGAAGTTAGTGCGCCGTCGCAACACGTGGTGAAAGTTTTGAGTTCATTGAACTTTACGATAATAGTAAACTTATAAAAGTTGTAAAAACTTCGCGGAAAAAATTCTTTTGCGAGTTATATCGTCATTTTTGGGTTGTTTATGAGTGGAATACATGAAATGTGATGGAAATTAATAAGTTTTGAGCGTTTTACGAACTTTTGCGCGATCTTTTTTGCGATGTTTACAAAGCTTTGCGATTTGTTTTTTGGTGAAAATTTTACACTTTTTTGGTTATGTTTTGGTTAAATTCGAATTGTTAGGACATTTTAACTATAATATTTATGGATATGTTATGGTTTTTTATTGTTTGTTAAGATATGTACGGTATCCGAGTAGTTACCAATTTTTTAAACTTTTTCCTGACATACTTAATTTTGTTTCTAATGTAATTTTGAAGTGGAATGAATTACATAAAATATTTTTAGTTGAACAGAAAAAGTTTTATAGCAGTTTTGTACGAAAGCTAATCGGACAAATTGTTGCCGATAGCGATTTGTAAGTTTTTACTTTTACATATTAATTGTTAACTTTTCACGATCTTTTCAAATCAAAATTAGTTTAAAAAAATACACAACAAAACCAAAAATTACCACAAAAAAGAAAAAGAAAACATTAACGAAAAAAAAGAATATCACATAGAAAATACCTTCTCGGAATAGCAGATCATTTGTTTTCCACCGCCAGGCTGCGGCGCGGGCACTGTCCGGTATCTAGCGGGCGCTGGGCAGAGAGTCTGGAATAATATACGCACAACATTTTTGGAAGTTGTTTTAAGTATTTTTGGAGGGAATAAGAAGAAGCACTTAATTATTATGTGTAACAGTTAAATTTGCAACATTTCTGGAAAATGTGTAGCTGGTAGGACAGATAGTATGAATACGATACGCACATTTTTGGAAGTTATAATATTTTGGTGAAGGTCAGTTAACTTCAGATTAGTAAGAAGAAACACTCAGTTATTTTTAAATGTATGTTGAAAATATAGATATGTTTCTAAAATGAGGATTTTGGAAATTCTACGAACTTTTTTACGGGGGAAAAAGTTGTAGAGCAATGCTCTCTATTATGATAATTAAAATAACTTTTTTATATTTTTTATAATAATAATCGACGTTTGCCTGTCGAATGCAATAATTATTGTTAAATTTCTTAAAAAGTTTTACCGTAGATTTCCTGAAAAAAGTTTTGGACAAGTTTTTGGAAATTCTACAAAATTTTTAGTGGTGTAAATTGTAACGTAACGTAACACTACGATACTATTTATATCATCATTATACATTATAATCTGTGAATTATGTGCAAAACTCGACACGCGTAAAAGTTTGTACGTAGTTTAGAACTTCAATTTCTAAAAAGTGTTTCCTGAATAGAGCGTCTGAAATGCGAAATGGATAAGATTTTTGAAAATTCTACGAACTTTTTTGAGGAAAAGGATCAATGTGTACTTTGAAATATTATAAGTAAAAGCTTTTAGTTATGCGTAAAAGTCGATGTTTGTGTAGAACTCAGGCTAGAATTATATTTGAAACTTTAAAAAAGCACGTGAAATGGACAAGAGTTTTTGAATTTCTTCAAAGATTTACGCGGGAATGGTTATTGTGCATTGAAATATGAGAAGTTCAAGCATTTAAGTATGCGTAAAATTTCTGGGCAGAGTGCCTTCTTTAAATTTTATGAAGATTTGTAAAAAGTAAAAGTTGTAGTAGAAACGCAATCGTTATAGCTAAACTTTACGAGTAGATACATATTACATAGTAACAAAAATGGAGGGATGTGCATTCTACAGTCGGGATGGAAACTTTATACACATATTTTCATACTAACAATAATTACGTGTGATGTTTTGTACAATTGTCGACACTCTCCCGCTGTTGGATCGTTATTAAAATTGGACCAATTATGTCCGCAGTGGCGAAAATTTCGGGTAAAACTACTGTTCTCAATTTTTTAAATTTAAAATTGTAGCTTTCTGGATATCGGGAAATTTTTAATATGCTCTGTTGGCTTATGCGTTTTAAATACTTTTGTAGATGAGTAGTTAACTTTTACGATGTAGTGAACTTTTTGAAACTCTTCAGGTTTAGTTCCTTATGTATTGCTACTGAGAATACTTTTACTGCATACCTACCTATTTTAACTCCACATTGCGTTATAATGAAATTGAGGATTTTAGTGAGATCGGTAACAATAATAATGAAATAGGCAAAGACTTCGTTTTGCAATTTTTTAATATGTACCATAATTAAGATATTAATACGCAACGGACTATATTATGATCATAATTATGTATTTTGGAGTATAAATTTTTGCATTGCATTTTTCATTGCTATAGGTAGATACCGGTCTACGTAACATAAAGTACTTACACCGAGTCGATGATCATTTTTTTTTTGAAGTAGTTAGTTAGTTAGTTACTATAAAGTCGAGTTAAAGTTTGTCTAACTTTATTAAATATTATAATATACCTATCCTAAGACCCTAATAAAAACAAACTTTCAACCTTGGCCACCTTATTCCTACAAAAACTAGTAAAACAAAAAAGCTATTACAAGTTATCCCTATTTCCCTTGGTCACGGCATCACGTGTGAAAAAGTCCACCCAAACCAATTTCGCACATTATATTTTGTTCCGTTCCTTATTGTCATGAGATTATTCTCTCACTAGCTGTGCTCCGCGGTTTTACCCGCAGTGCTCCGCTCCTGTTGGTCTTAGCGAGATGATATTATATAGCCTATAGCCATCCTCGATAAATCTAATAGGTACCGAAAGAATTGTTTAAATCCGAAAAGTAGTTCCCGTGATTAGCGCGTTCAAACAAATAAACAAACAAACAAACTCTTCAGCTTTTATAATATTAGTATTTAGTATAGATGAAAGAAAAATTGTAGAAATTTATGCCACAAATTGAAGAAAAAAACTAAGATAGCTTATACCTTATACGTATAAAATACATAAAGCCTAAACTTCACGCGCTTATAACAGTTCGTTCGAAACGTCGGTCGAATCATCAAAAAATTGCTTCAAGAATCCATTACCTAAAAAAGTTAAACTAAAAATAAAAACCTAAGTATAAAAAATGTTAAATATGTACTTACTTGTAATTGCAAGGGGTGCGTATAATGAGCGCGTTGCGGTTGCGGCGCCGCGGGCTGCGGCGTGCTGGCCCCGCTTCGACTCTGCTGTTGGTAGTATGGCTGCTGCATGCGACCGTCTATAGCGTGAACATTTTATTACATGAAAAAAAGAATAAATTTGACTTTTTTTTTAAATACCTAATATTATGTTTATCGCTACAAAAAAAAACAGTTTTTAGTATAAAAAAATAGTTTCCATAAAGATACAATTTAAAGATATACCTATATTCGTAAAATAATTAATATTAAATAATGACATTGTGAATTGGTAGAGAAAAAAATTGATCTTTTGGTAGAAGAATATCATAGTTATTTGTCACTTTTATTTTTCAAATTTATTATCAGTTAAAAATAAAGTAATTTTTGGTCGCATATTTAAATGGTCGTTTTATCAATTTCTTACTTAAAATAGTACCACCACAAAGGAGTTAATGCGTCGATTTTTCAATGAATAGATTTTAAAGCACAATATATCACTGTCCGTTCAAAATTTATGAAATAAAAACATGACGTAATTTTTATCATCGTTATCTAAAAATATAGCCTGCGTATAATTTAAGCAAGGGTCGGTTTCTAAACAAATTTACACAATAAATATTCGACCGCCGCGCCGCGCTTTTTTAATAGGAGATAGAAATAATTTCAAATTTAAAAAATTACAACCTACAAAAACAATAAATGTATTACCAAGAAATTAATTAGTTAATTGAGACGACAAATCACATACTAAACTTCTGGTTTACATTGGGGAATAATAAGAAACGATTACGAGTATATTACACGTACGTAGGTACACACGTATTAATAAGAATATATTATTTTAATGAAACCACAAGGGACACTAAATAAATTAATTGGTTAAAATAAATCACTATTTTTCTTCTTATAATAATCGTTAAGTTAATTTCAATAATGATACATAATTAATTTCATAAAACCTGATTTTTTTAATGTATCATAACGTCGTGTACCTAAGTTATAATTATTATCTGAAAAAAATATTTCAAGCGATCCTTTACTTAATTATTCTCTTATTCAGTTAAAAGATAATGAAACTTAAATGCTCTTTTTGCCATTTACCAAAGAACTTTTCAAAAGTTTCACTACTTTAACTTCTAAAGTAATTAATTATTAAATTCGTAGGTACATCTAGTTCGGAGTTTAATAGTGAATATATAATTTTATAATGGAACGCGAGAAAAACTTAAAAGTAATTAAAAAACGTAAGAATTATTAATGAAAGCGAAACCTGATATACGTTTATACTGTATAGTTAGTTATCAGTCTATTATTTTCAATAGCTTCATCAATCTGCAATTTTTTTAGGTCAGGTCAGGTTAGTTGATTATTTCTATTTATTAGTATTATGATTTCTATTGCAAAAATGAGGAAACATTAATCAGCGGTATACTTTAATTTATAATGAGTATAAAATCATTTGAGTTGATACAAGTTTAATTATATTGTGTTTCAACGAAATCTAATGGTATTTTACCAATCTTCTGGATTTTTTGGGTTTACACTTTTTTAGGTTAATTACTTTTTCAAAATAGATTTAAAAAAATATTCAGTACTTAACTTTTTATGTTTTCGAAATAACATTTATGTCAAACAAAATGAAATTTTAAAACCTAGCTACAGGTAAATTAGCTTGGAGAAATTTTTGCATATGTAGTGGTGTGTATATTACTCAGATCTTAGAGCGCGTTTCCACTATATCGTTCTGGCCTATACAAAAATGTTTCGATATCCTAACATTACTATTTAATTTTATACTTATTCCTAGCAACACTTTTGTTTTCAATAAAAACAACTTTTAATTTGAAAGAAAATGGTTTTGACTTTATAAAAAAAATATATCATTCAATTTCACGTCCTTGAGCAAACGACAAGGCGACTACCGTGAAACAATAAAATATCGTGTCCATTATAATTTGTTTCATAATTAATATTTGACCATAATAATTACGAAATAAAACAAATAAATAAATCGTCACTTGATAGTGGAAAGTGGAAACACGCACAAAACCAGAATAAACCAGTTTACGCTGTCCGCAGGTGCCAAATGCAGTTGTTTGGTACCGTTAGAACATAAAGCACACATTTCATTCAAAAATTATAATTATTATGTACGTAGTTTAATTGATAAAGGAGAATGACCACGGGTGGTATCGGTAAAAAAAGGAGAATGACCACGGGTGGTATCGGTAAAATTTGAGTTGTGCCACGTATTCGTGATATTGTTAATTCCTATTTGTATTTATAATGATCATATGTATCACTATTAAGTCTTAATTATACCGGATAAATTGAAATAATATTAAAAGTTTGTGTTTTGAAACATGTATGACCACGTATGGAATCGGTAAAATACTAATTGTGTCACGTGTTCGTGATATTGTTAATTCCTATTTGTATTTATAATGATCATATTTATCACTATTAAGTCGTAATTATACCAAATAAATAGAAATAAAAGTAAAAGTTTTTGTTTTGACACATATATCTATCTCTCTTGCAAGCGTCCTGCGTCATATGTCATAGTTTCTATTTGAAATGAATCTTGAATGAATGTGTTCGACGCTAAGGTTCGACGCAATGTTCGACGTAATTTATTTTGAAATAGGTAATGTTTATTACGATTTACTTTTCACATTTGTCTTGTAAATTAAAATATTACCTATGTAATAAATGTAAAACTTAACGTTCATCGTTAGTTTAAACTCGATAAAGTATTTTTTTGAAGTGTTGAATAAAACTATTGTTTTATTTTTATTGTCGCGAACTGCGGCTTATTTATATAAAAACTTTAATCGTTTCTAAAAGTACTAACATCAAGCTTTAAATTGAGCTATATTTCATCTTGACACAATAAGTTTGATTGCGATACCAAGTGCCATAGTCACTTGGGCAATCTCCTTTTGTATTTGTTGATTGTTGTTATTATTTGTTATTATTGTTATAATATTTGTTGAAGTGTTTAATTTGTGTTTAAGTGTTGTAACTTTGTATTGTTAATTCAAAATGGCTCCAGTGTTAAAACATGGTCGAGGCAAGCCTTTGACTTCTCAAACTAAAGAATTAAACTTTAAATGTCGTTTCTTTTTCAGGTTAGTAAATTTTTCATTTTAGTAACATTGTCATTTTGTAAAATCATGTTCATTTTGTAAAAGTTATACGTATGTTAAATGTGTAAATATTAAATTAAAGTCTCATCTTTTTCAGAGGAGAAACACATATAGTTTAATTTAAAATCCCATATTTATATAATATATATATATAAAATAAAAACTAAAAATAAAATGTTGTTTTATTTTATTTGCTGACCATACACTACTACAAACGCAAAAATTTCTCCAAGCTAATTTACCTGTAGACTGTCTTTGTAATTACAAGCCGCGGCTTCCGCGTAAAAGCGGTGATAATATAATATCTACATACACTTAAGAGGGGGTAAAATTACCAATCTTCTATTAAATGACACGTGTAATATTCAAAACCAAATCTAAAAAATAAAATATATATCAAACTAGATGATATTTTCCAGGATTCTGTTTGATCAAAAACAAATATTAAAATTAACTCGATAAAAAAAATCACGAAGTTACCTCTAATTTTTACACTTTTACAATTTCTACTTGACATGGTAATTAATACCTATTATGATGTTTTTTTTTCATAAACAATTATATTAAAACATCTGCGAGGACTTTGTCAAATCATTTTGTGTACTTTTAGTTTTGGTTTTATCACGAGAAAACACTTTTATAAAACCAAACGTTTTATCACGCGAAAAAAAGAAAGCCAAAAGTGTTTTCACTCACAGTCATTCCCCGTCCAGTGCTGGTTGTACTCGTGCTGGTAGTGGTAGTGCGTGCTATACGGCACGTACAGCAGCTGGTGGTTGCTGCGGATCGGCGGCGGTGACTCCGGCCGCCGGCACCGGGACCGCACCGGTGACGTTTGTTCGGAACTCGTTTGCGAACTGTACAGCTCTTGGCTACTGTCCGAACAACTGGAAGTGTCGAAATATACGTCATGTGCGAGTTGTTCATAATGGTTAAGGTTTCCGTAGTAATGAGCACGTATAAAATGTATGATAATGTACTATTTAAAATGTGTAAGGATGTCAAATATATGATTGTCGTAGAATTTTATTACTATTTTTTTTAATTTTTTAAGTCCGAGATCTTCACCACTGAGCCACCATTGCAATAATATAATTATACCCTTTAGGTACGGAGCCTTAAGAACAACAATGTTAACTAACTGAAAAAGTTTCTCCATAACGGCCGGTGCAAAATTCACCGCCGCACCATTAAGCGGAAACTCGCGTTATATTAGCAGGAAATTTATTGGACGCGAGCTAAATGCGTTCAACGCGATGTCAGTAATTAACGCTTTACATGGTAATTTTAGAACAGTTATTGGTTTAACTTCTGCAAATTGCTACGCTGTGTTTGTGGTTTATTTGCTCTCGTTGCATTGACATTTGGGATTCACTTTTAATCTCGAATTACCTATGTTCGTCTTTTGGAATGTTTTATTCTATTGTATTTTTAGGAAATACGTTTCTAAATAGAGTTCCTTTTATACACTTTAGAATTTGTATAACTAGAACGCATCACGTTATGTGTGTCGAACTTTTTGACCCACATTTAGATACGTTCTGAAGAGGTGGATAGTTTTACTCTTCGCTAGCGAGGCCCCTAAGCATGGAGAAAAACTCACCCAATGTTTGCGTAGAGAGAACAATTTCTGTACATATTTTCCTGTTGCTGTTGTTGCCGTTGTTGTTGATAGTGTGTGTACGTGGCCATGTTTTGAGCGTGTGCGTAACATGCGTCCGTGTGTTGTTGGGGCACCGGCGTAGTGCTGCATTGTCGACCTGTGACGTAATCTGAAGATTTCGTAGACCTGAAAGGAATGAAATGTGAGACATCTACGCGAGTTATGGCTTTTTTGAGCAGTTACCGTAAAATATCGTCATAATAATGGACAAAGTACGCTATTACTTACACACGAGGATATATTTATAGTACCTACGGAGAGACTTCTATATCTTAACAAAGTATAACATCGTTCATATTGAATTAGGTATAGCAAAAATTTTAGCATGATTTGATTTCATAAAACGAAAGATAATATCGTATATTTTTATCCAGTACAATTCCGTTGGGAGAAAGGATGAAAGGTTAAGCGTGTACTTAGATCAAATCGATCATTAATAATTTTATAAAAAAAATATTTTTTTTTTAAATTAAAAATAATCAATTGAACAATTCAGAAATTACAGACGTCTCTACAATTCCAATTACCAACCTGTAGATAAAAGGTACTAAGGCATTACACCCATTTAAAATAACTAATTACTAGCAGACTTTGGAATAGTCATCGATATAGGCATACCTACTATTTATTTCGCATCAAAATAAAAATACAGTATGGAAAAGAAAAATGTTGACAAAATAGTATAAGTTCCCCACATCTATATGTTACTAAGAACTTTATGGAAATTGAAGTAACAGCTGATATAATATAGGTTATGTTTTTCCGAAAAACAAACACAAAAAATGTTTAATCGTGTTGAAATTGCTAACTTATAATAGAAAGAAATTCATGTGGAGCAGCGTGGAAATATTATCTAGCTTAACAATAATTATACAAGTAACTTTCAACGCAGCGTTTGGCAGATTTTACGAATGCTTAGAAGTTCAGGCAATAGGTATTGGCGAAATATAGCCTTTTTTGATAGAGTTTTTGAGTTGTTTTGCATAAAATTTATGTGAATAATAATGAAACAAATGTGAATGTTGTGTTATGAATAATAGGTAATTTTCCGAAATCTGTAACGTCTCAAATATTAAACGGTTTAGTGAATCAATATTACAATTAATATCAAATGAGTTTGGTGTTATAATTATATTTATATTTAAAACATAAAATAGTAAAACGTTTTGCATCGTGTCCCAACAGCCGAGACTGAGTGCGCACACAAACGCCGTCCTTGAAACCCGAGCGAGCAACAATCGCTTAGCTACAATGTCATCGTTATAAGCATCTTCCATTTTTATTAAACAATACGTCCATTATTTTCATCGTCTCCTATAAACTTCCTTTTATCGCCGTGAAGAAGAAAATTGAACGAAACTTTTCTGCTCACGTGCGGAGGTATAATAATTTAATTAAAATTGCAGTTAGACTTATACACATTACTTTCAATTAAAAATTAATTGTGGTAAACTAAATATATAACGGCCTAAATTAATGTTAGTTTGTATTATCTAATTAATAAACAAAGCTCATTAAAATATCACACTTACTAACGCCTGAAAACTTTTCATGAATCTTATTAGGACGAGACAAAGCTCATAGCGACTGTGAACAAAATGTGTGGTTTAAAAAGTCATAAACGTGGCACTTTTATCTCGCATTAAGGGGCTGACAAGACCCAATTTTGTTAAAATTGAAGTTATTTGAGCAGTTTTTTAAGAAAAGATATTTATTCTAGCCTATCAAAAAAAAAAAAACGTTAATATTCATCATATTTCGAAGACCGTGGACGGACTCGAATCTCGATACATAATTGGACGAAATCGGCTCGATAGAAAATAATTGCAAAGATTGGTCTTAAAATCATCATTAAACGATTCTATGTCTTTATTTTTTTGACGTACGGGTCTGCAATTTAAAACACGAAGTCAACATATTCATACCTGAACCTCTAACGAGTCATATTTCGCATATGACCCACACTTTTCCTTAAATCACATATTTTCTTATTATTTTCTTCTACGACCTGGCCCCGCCCTGTAACAGTGATTGCGCTCTCGTTTGCGCACACTGTCCAATTGTGTGGGAGTAAACGGGTCATATGCGAAATATGACTCGTTAGAGGTTCAGGTATGAATATGTTGACTTCGTGTTTTAAATTGCAGACCCGTACGTCAAAAAAATAATAGATTTTAAGAACAATCTTTGCAATTATTTTCTATCGAGCCCATTTCGTCCAATTATGTATCGAGTCCATCCACGGTCTTCGAAATATGATGAATATTAACATATATTTTTTTTTGATGGGCTAGAATAAATATCTTTACTTAAAAAACTGCTCAAATAACTTCAATTTTAACAAAATTGGGTCTTGTCAGCCCCTTAAAAGATAAGCTAGTTTTTTGAACCGTATTATCGAATTAATTGGAGACAACGACCTACGCATTTCAAACTGTCTAGACGCTATGATCAAAACTTTATTATATGTATGTACTTACTTATAGCACCTTTATATTTATTTAAGTTAAACAAACCTATTATTTTCTCATCTTTTGTTTATCCTTATGATCTTTGTATTAAGATAATATAATAAAAAAGGTTCTTTGTATAATCACGTTTATTTTTGTGTAAAAAATCTAGATTCCGATTAAGATTCACAATAATAATGTAGGTAATTACCGCTTTTAACGGATTATGTCAGATAAATACATTATAACAACGCATGGACTGAATTAATTTTCATCTCAAGAGATAATATCGCTAATAATATGAACTCATCTAAGTTCGTAAGTTATATGCAAATTATAATTTGCGAATACATACATTCAAATTTATTTTATTAAGACAATTCATATTAAATGAAAAAAGTCTCATGTTTCAGTCATAGTAATAGCTAAATTGAGTACTTTGGTCGAAGTTACCCAAGGCTTCGAAATATTACCCAGCAAGTATTTCATATAAACCTTCGAAATCAGATCCTCAAAGAGCCCAAAACAATTTGCTCAAAGCTCTAGTCTCGAATTTCACTAATAAAAATGAAAAAAATGTGTCAAAGAAAATGTTAAACAAAATCGATTGCGATATTAATTTGGAGTTTGAAATATAATTTTCAATAAAACACATTTATATTTTTGATTTTCAGAGAATCTTGTTATATATTTATAATATTCATTCATTTCTTTTTCCGAAATTAAATGACTTAACAAGATAATTGTTAAAAGTGTTAATCACTCACCAATCACCGATATTTCCATGAACTGATAATTATTATCGTTTACACGTATTTTATTTTACAAAATAATGAACAAAATAGCTGTCGGTATAATAAAAACATTTACAGGAAAACCGCACGTACAACCCTAACTTGTTGACTTTTCTTCGTTTACATTTTAAAAATGTTCGCTTATTTATTGGTTTTTAATTGAACGTAGCTAAAGTGGATTGATATGTGTAAAACAAATAATACAAGGCGTTTCACTCGAGTCTAATGGATTACTTCACGTAGTTGCTGCAAAACTGGTTTTTCTATTTTGTTAAGTCTAGTTTCATATACGCCGCGGCCGGCTCAGCGTTGCTTTTAATTGAATATCGTAGGAGTTTTCTATCTGTATATCAGGGTTTTAACTGTATTAAGAGCGTAAGGTAAATTTTCCGGCGCAAGCTTGACACAATCCGTGGCGAGGCTCTCCACTAACTCTGTAAGTATTTGTCGCTTTTTAGCCCAGCACCAACGGGATTACGGGACTTAATTATAAGGTTAAAAGATATCTCGTAATAAAAAATATTCATTACATAATTGGAAATCAACAAAACCTTAATTACAAATTGATGTTATTCTGGACGAGGGGAAAAACGATTTGGAAGTTTGTTTTCACAAAATATTTTGCTATCTCATTTATTTATTTCACACTAAAACAACTCGTAAACTGAAAGTCATTACGAAAATATTCGGTATGTATGTACGGAATGACTACATTTTTTTGAAAAACCGTGTCTAAGTAATCCCGGTATACTTGTCAAGTGCAAGTCATTCTGTCCCATTGATCCGGGGTGTGTCCCTTTAAAGGGCACAAAAATGACTCGTTTTACTTTAGGACGTTAATATCAAAGCACCTGCTATAAAACGTTTATACTTCTCATCAAAATTGAAGCTTTCTACTTAAAAATGCGCCAATTAAAGTGCTCTTTATTATCCAAAGCAAACTTTGCTGTATACTGCTTAAATTTAACATTAAAACTATTACAAAGTAATAATAAGAGCATAGATACATTATAGATCAAGAGCCCACGACGGCCAGACATTCCTTTATTTAGGAAAGTTGAAAGTCTCTCTGTATATGTCTCC
>CAJQZM010035414.1:7676-57689 GCA_907164665.1 Colias nastes
GAGCTGCTGCAGGGGGAAGTGAAGAGGACCAGGCACTTGTGCCTCACAGTTCTGGCACGATACCATGAAGTTATACTGATGATCTCCTGCTGATGGTGGTCTCATAGCAATACAGCTCTGCGTGCGCGAAGCAGCTTGACACGAGCTTATTACCTAAGTTTGATGTTGATTTTTATACAGACCACTAAAGGTGGCAACCCTGACTGGGCAGAAGTCTGAAGTGTCTCTGTATATTTTTTCTTCTTAAAATTCATAAAGTGTATAATTTGATATAAAAAGTAATTAGTTTAGTATATCTTCAAACTATTTAAACTAGATACTGTTATACAAGTGAAGTGTTTCGTGTAAAGATCAACAAAGTAACGAAGATAACAGCTGATTGATCAGCTGTATTTACGAAGTACCTTCGATAGTTGTTGTAAAGTGATTACAAAATTGTGCAGTGTTTTCTTGCGTAGAACTTACGAAATTATTATCATTCTTCACGATATCAAAAAAAAAAAATAAGTGGAGATTTTTTACGGAATACCGTGTTGAATTGGAATTGAAATATAATATAATAACTGCCTATTTAAATCATACTGCCATCTAACGGCAAAGCAACGCACCTAGCACAATGACAAATCGATGCGGCGCCTGCGGTAAATTCTGTGGAAATATAGATGGCGTGAGGTGTACAAAATGTAACGTTGTAATGCATAAACAATGTATTAATTTAAGTCCCAATTCCGTTTCGAATGGCAAATACGTATGCAAAGCGTGTAAACATAAATTGAAAAAGCCAAACGATGATATTCCGATCTCATCGCAAGATTTGCAGGCCCCTGATTCAGATAGTATTCAGGAAACAGGAACCTCATCCCCCTTGGGACAAGATATTAAACTTTTACGGGAGGAAATCTCCAAATTCAGATCAGAGCTGGCTGGAATTTTCTCGGTTATTTCAGAAATTGGTAAACGACTGGATTGTATCGAAGAACGTGTGAATAAACTTGAGGAGAATCCCATTGATTTGCAATCCCCTCCAGCAATCAGTTCTGAAATTATTGACACCGTCGATCAGCTACAAAAGCGTCTCAATGATGCGGAGCAACAACAGCTTTTAAACGACGTCTGTATATCAGGAGTCCCGGAAGAAAACGGCGAGAATCTCACCCATATTGTTATGTCACTCGCAAACAAACTCAGTTTCGATCTCGATGAACGTGATATTGTGAGCGCGCATCGTATGGGTAGACAGCAAAGCAGGCAGGAGTCCAGCACGGACGGAGCTGTGAGCCCCGCGCGCCCCCGCACCATCGCCGTTCGGCTCACGCGCCGCCGCGTACGCGACGAGTTCCTGCGCGCGGCGCGCGTGCGGCGCGGCGCTGACACTGCTGGCACGGGCATCGGTGGGGCTGCGCGGCGGTTTTATGTGAATGAACACTTGTCCAAGTACCATAGCAGGCTGTTTCACCTCGCCCGCGAGAGGGCTGCCGCTGAGAGCTGGCGATATGTGTGGTCTAAAGAGGGCCGAATATTCGTTAGGCGCGATCCGAAAGCTAGCTCCCATCGTATCCGTTGCGAAGAAGACATAAGTAAAATTTTTCGTCGTGGTTAGGTTTGCAAAAAGTCGCATCAATTTTTAAATCTACTTATTGTGTTATAAAAACTGTAAAACAACCATTTTCTAGTGTTAACGTCTCATCTAGTGTTTGCATTTCTAATAAATATTCATTTCATAAGTATAATGTAACTTGCATGTGTTTTTTCAAATTATACGGGATTTATATTTGTAATTTAACCACAAATGTATATATATACAGCACTTTTTCTGGCCTAGACGTCCCAAATGATTTTTATAAATTATTAGATCGTTGTTGTTATAAGATTGAATTAATATTGTTATGTCATATTGTTATGTTTCTATTTTCTAACAGCTGTAAAAGATATAACGAAATAACTGTTGCTATACTCATTCATTGTCTATTGTATAGGCATGTGAACATAAAAATATCATATTGTGAGACATTAATTTCGGGAATTTTACGGTCGTATTATATAAAAATAATTATTCACGTATGTTTGGCTGTATATTTGTTAATTAGGGATAGTATCTATTGTTTACTAGTAAATAAAGTATTATATAATTGTATTTTAATATTGTATGTATATCTTTTAAACTTAATTAGTTTTAGAAAAAGTTGTTGGTTGTACATTAGTACGAAAATGACATTGTGTGGCGACAATGCGACAATGCAAGGCAAATATTATAAAACTTTATTGTGTAATGTAATTTTTATTAGGAAACTAGATCGTTTAAAATCTATTAATTGTAGTTTTTATGATTTTTTTCCTTTTTATTTTAATATCATAATGACGAAATATATATATAATGGAAATACTAAAATATATATTTTATTTCAACTGAACGTCAATACTCGTTGCACACGACTCGTGGTTTCATATTATCTCATAAAAATCACTTTTCGTATTGCTATGAATTTTTCCCACATAAATATGTATGTATTTGTGCGTGTGTCTGTTTATTGTTTATTGTATAATTTAAGTATTATATACTTATATGTGGTTATATGTGTATCTAATTATCTACGTTTATACAAATTTTACTATTTGTCTTCAACACTAAAAATAAATTAAAGATTGGTTTTATCAATCCTTGCTCTCTAGGAACCCGACATGATGAATTTGTCGTCGCACTGAACCGTCTTCGGGTGGACATACTAGCGGTCAATGAGACCTGGCTTCGTGAGGGCGAAGACGGTCGCGCGCCACAAGTCCCCGGTTATAAGCTGCGGCACATACCGCGCTCGAGATCCATTCGCAACCGCGGGGGCGGTGTTGGGTTCTATGTGAGGGAGGGTATGGTGGTTAAAACGTTGCAACATCCAGTATCCATACAAGTCGAGCAGATGTGGATAAAGACCTCAGTTCACGGTAAAATAATCGTGATAGGTACAGCGTATAGGCCGCCTTGGCTTGACGTCCAGCTTTTCTTGGATGCCATTATGGAATCCTTGGGCTCCTTCGTTTGGTCCGATAATTTAGTAATCTTGGGTGATTTCAACATAAATCTTTTAAACAGGCAACATGCCTATTGTACCAAATTAGAAAGTTTTTTGAACGTGATGAATCTTAATCAGCTTATTTCCGAGCCAACTCATTTCACGGATAGAACTGAGACATTATTAGATTTGATTTGCACCAATATTCCAGCATCGCACGTGTCTGTTAATCACATCAGCGCCCTGAGCAGCCATGCCTTTGTATCCTGTATATTAGACGTACCTAAAGATAAATATATTCCGAAATGGATAACTTACAGATCGCTCAAGGACATTGACATGGAAAGTCTTGATGCTACATTGAAAGAAGTAAGATGGCAAACAGTTTTGGAAATGAAAGATGTTGACGAGATGGTGAACATTCTTACTGCATACATTCAAATTATTTTTGATCATTACGCCCCTAAGAAACAAAAGCACCTGAAACGAAAGGTCTTACCTTGGGTTACATATTATAATATCCAAATGATGATGAAATCTCGAGACGAAGCACAGGTTGCAGCCCGAAGAAGCAAAGATACAAAATATATAGAATATTACAAAGACCTAAAAAAACTAGTTAGCACCGCCTTGCATAAAGAAAAGCAATCGTACTTTGATACTTACGTAAACAATAACATCAATAATCCTCCAAAACTATGGAAACATATCAAGCAACAAGTTGTTATTAAGCCTAAACGAGACAATAACCTACCATCTCACTTTAACGATCCTAATAAACTAAATGATGATTTTCTCAAAGTTCCTGGAAACAGCCAACCTGCACTTTCAAGCCTTACTTACTTTGAATTTCACCGACATGGCGACGCTTCGTTCACGCTTAAACCTGTAACCGAAAACACTGTTCTCAAGGCATTACAAACTTTAAAATCACAAGCGGTAGGAGTGGATGACATATCTCTTGACATGCTAAACCTCACAGTTTCCAAAACACTCCCAGCCATAACGCACATAATAAATTCATCATTTAAAACAAATACATTTCCTGAACTTTGGAAAAGAGCACTAGTCCAGCCAATAGCAAAAAAAGAAAATCCAGCGACCTCAAAAGACCTGAGGCCAATCAGCATTCTCCCTTGTCTGTCAAAAGTTATCGAGAGGATAGTGCACGGCCAACTAACTCAGTACTTGGAGCAGAATGGATTACTTTCAGACCTACAGTCTGGGTTTAGGAAAGGTCGAAGTACTGTCTCTGCATTGACCGAAGTTGTTGATAACATTTTGACCGCGCAAGATTCGGGCATGAGCACTGCTATTGTCTTTCTTGACTACACTAGAGCCTTCGACACCATCAATATACCTTTACTTTTATCTAAGATGTCGTTTTACGGGTTAAGCAAGGAAACGGTCAGTTGGTTCAGTAGCTATCTCAGCAATCGTACACAAACAGTAGCGCTTCGTAAGGAGGACGGGTCGGTCGTGTATTCTCAGCAAAGGGTGGTAACTAGGGGAGTCCCACAGGGCTCCATTTTGGGCCCACTTCTTTTTATACTATATACCTCCGATATCACCAGCGAGATAATGTATAGTCGATACCATCTTTATGCGGATGATATTCAATTATACATCTCATTCCATCCGTCCCGAACTCCTGATGCTATTGCTGAGCTAAACTCGGACCTGATGCGCATATCAAAGTGGTCGGAGAAAAACTCACTTGTCCTTAATCCTACAAAGACCAAGTTTATGGTTTTAGGGACACCGAGGATGGTCGAAAAAGTGATTGGATACGATTTAACATTAAAAATTGAAGGGCAAACTATAGATCGTGTCGTAGAAGCTCGTAATCTTGGATTTGTATTTGATGAGAACGTCAGATTCGAAAAGCACTTCCACACAACTATATCGAACTGTTTCTATAGGTTAAAGCTACTGTATCGCATCAGAAACTATATCACCACACCCTTACGTATAAGGCTCTGTGAGGCACTAGTTCTCTCGAAATTTAACTTTGGAGATACTATGTACGGTGCAATATTGCTAGCAAGGACCAAGAATGCCATACAACGGGTTCAAAATGCGTGTGCTCGGTTCTGCTGGGACATACTGCCAAGAGAACATGTTACGCCATATCTAATCCAGGCAAAAACCCTCAATATGGAAAGACGCAGGCGCCTTCACTTTGCTGTGATGCTTTTTGAGGTGGTGACGTCACAGATACCAAAATACCTTTATAATAAACTTAGGTGGGTAGGTGATGGCTCACACTTCACAAGAGCATCAACATACATGATGGTTATGCCCAGACACCATACAACCGCCTTTAGAGGCAGCTTTGTATACAACGCAACTAAGTGTTGGAATAATCTTCCGCCGCCGCGCCACTACGTGAGTCAATGTCTAAAAATTCTTTTAAGCATAAATATAAAAAACATTTGATCAACGAATTCGTCGGAAAACCTTAGTTGCGTTGTATATAACGGAAACAAAGCCGAAAGACATTATTATTATAATATATACGTATCTATTATATAGTATGCAATATAGTTGTATTCTTTTAATTCCTTATATTTATAAACTGTGGTTATTTATTATGTATATATATATATATGTATACAAGTATATGTATTTCACAATGCAAACATATATAATTATTTTATTTCTTAATTAATTGTTTAATTAACTAACAGCAGAGAGAGACACTTTAGACGCGTTTTGTTGTCTGGTGGGGCCCTGAAAACCAGCGCTATGCTGACCATATCGGCATAGCATATGCTGAGCGGCCTTACCCTTTAGGTCGCCAGTCGCCACACAAATCATATTCTTAGTTTTAATTTTTATGTTTGATTATATTTAAGAGTGTATTTTGATATTGTTTCTTTTTTTTGTTTGTGTTGGTGGTGGTAATTTGGTGTGCCTAATAAAATTTATTTTATTCTTATTCTTTATTCTTAAAGGTCAGGGAAACTACATAAACATAAAGCAGAATAAAAATTGAAAGAAAAATGAATTTAAGTATTGTATCACGCACAGTATACCTACTTGTATTCATTAATAAAAAAATATTCGGATGTTTTGATTTTAACATTATAAACTGACAATTAAATTAAAATTGTTTATATAAACAAAGTAACGCAACAAAAGAATCTAATTATAATTTCACACACACACTCATAAAGTTGTTATTGTAACATAATAAACAAACACCTCATTTTTTTGTTTATACATAAACAAATAATTAAGAAGCAATAGTATCCAATTATAGTTTCAAAAACATTTAATTAGTTGTCATTTTAAAATCATAGTACTTGTTAATTAATATTAACGTGTTATTTATATAAACAAACTAGTTATGCCGCGCGTATTCACACGCGAACGAACCCGCGGGCAAGAACAGTATTTCTATAGCTTATCTATATATCTAATAAGTATCATCAAAATCCGTTCAGTGGTTTTCCCGTGAAAGTGTAACAAACATACATACAAAACTTCCGGATTTATTATACTAGTAAGATATAATAGCAATGGGAGCTTAATGGGAGTATATTATCCTTTCTAACACATAGCTTCGCTAAAAGATTCGTTCGAACCCTTTTTATCTCAAGTTTCCTGCCAATTGTCAATAGTAGGGGAGCCCAAGAGGGGATTTTGGGATTTACTCGAGCGCGTCAGATTACTATAAGGGACGGTACCTTAGCTATTCATTAGTACCTCTAGTCAATATGAGCAGTTATGGTTGGTGGGTGCGCTCAGGGGCCCCGCTGGAAAATTTGAATAATCCATAATTCCCTAAGGTTGAGCTCGAATCGTCAGATTAGCGAAATGGGGACTTCTTATATTGTAATTAACCCCCCCCATATATTAATCTGACGCGCTCGAATAGTATTACTTTAATTTTTTACCCTTTCTTCATAGCGATTAAATCGCCACTTAAATCGTCAGATTAACGTATACTTTTTTTCAGTGACGTCCTGGAGCATGCAAAATATCAATATCTAACGCGCTTGAGTATTTCCAAGCCAATTTTTTTCTTTTTTAAATTAAAAAAAATCAAAAAAACCCTTCCCCACCGCTAAAAGTGAAAACATTATAGGACCTTTTTTTCTCGCTATGGTCTAATGTACCAATTCTAATAGGTTCCCGTGACGCTCGAGTAAATCCACATTTAGCATCCTGGGCTCCCCTACTACAAGATTTACTTTTCAGTTTCAGGAAGCGTTTTTCGATTAAGATTTCTTCGCATGATATCTAGTCGGTTACGATAATATAAATATATTAAATATCAAGCTTATTTAGTACCGGTTATAATTATTAATGTAAAGTGTGTTGAGTATTGTTTTTATTCATTTTTTAAATCTGATTACTAGTATACCTAGTACATATAATATTATCTGTGATCTGATTAATTATTATTTATGAATTATATACTAATTTAATAATACATTTTTACTATAATATCATCCTATCCTAACCCACTAATATTATAAATGCGAAAGTTTGTGAGGATGCTTACGTGTGTGTTTGTTACACTTTCACGCAAATACTACTGAACCGATTACAATGAAATTTAGCACACATATAGAAGGTAACTTGGATTAACACATAGGGTAGGTTTTATCCCGGAAATCCCACGGCAACGGGAACTATGCGGGTTTTTCTTTGAAAAGCGGGCGGGAAGCTAGTTGCATTATAATGAAGTCATCAATTAATAATAGCAATCTATTTCAGGCGCCATACGCAACAAGGCACTAAAGATATTCAACACTATACAACACCGCCCCCCGACGTTCACCGTGTATGGTATGTGGTACCTCAACGCGCACACGATCCTCGGCCTGCTGCCGCTCATCACCACCCTGCTTGTGGCCCTGCTGCAGTTCACTGTGCTTTGAGTAGGAAATAAACCTACACATATTATAATAAATAAACATTTAAATCTATCTCTAATAACCTATCTACACCTTTTTACGTATAATATAACCTTTATAAGGGAGGAGCTATCAAATATAAGCAATCAACCATTCCAGGCGCTATACGCAACAAGGCACTTAAGATATTCAACTCGATACAACACCGCATATTATAATAAAATAAAAAAGAGCTTGGGTGCCGAGCTCACGTGAAGAAGTGAAACTTTTTTGGCAAGATTCAATGCAATACCAACATCGTCGGTTTACTCCATGACGACCTTGAAATATTACTCTCAACGCGCCTAAAGAAATTTCACTTCAAAATTAATTTTACGTAACTAATAGCGTACATTTCATTTTTATAAATTACATTTTTGTACCTTTACATTTTAGTTATGATTGTATTCAATTATATGATCGCGGGAATAAATATTGTTTCTTTATTTCCTCTTTCTAATAAATTAACTAACACACTACATATTAAGATAAATAGTAGAGCTAGTAATACATTTTTTATCCACACTTTCAAAATGTGCATATTTTTATTGCTGTAAGCTTTTATACAATCCAGATGTAATCTACTATATAAAAATAATCCCTATATACGACTGAAATACGAAAACCATTAAAAGGATCATAAAGCTATGTACCTACATCATATCTGTAGGTATATTCTTATATGTTAAATGGCGTTTGTAATGTTCAATAATACCCATTGGATCGGCTTAACGGTTTGAATATTTATCACCATTGTTTATCAGATGCGAATGTATTGTATCGTAGCTATTTATTTCATATTTAAAAGGAGTCAATGACCTTCTTCAAGTTTCCGTAAGCTACTATTAAGTATTCTGTGGTTCCGACTATTGATAAATTAATGTCGAATGACTAGAACAATAGTAATTTTTGGTATTGAGAGAAATATTATTTCGATTATGCAACCACTAGCTGTGCCCCGCGGGTTTACTCCTCCGTGTCTAGCATGATGATAGCCTTCCTAAAAAATGGGCTATCTAACACTGAATTAATAATTTTTCAAATCTGACCCATTGTTATTGAGATTAGCGCGTTCAACTGAACAAACAAACTCTTCAACTTTATAATATTAGTGTAAATATGATAAAATTCATATACTTTTACCTACTTGTACCTACACACCTCAAGTTATAACGCCATAGTCGTTTCCCATACAAACTGCCATTATCATAAAATTTTATCTAAATCCTGCTATTACCGAGTTCATAAAATGAAGTGACAAACTAATAAATATTTATGAAACTGGAAATAGATCAACTGTTTCTTTTTCCTTACACTGTTTTCATGTTCACATTCATAAAGTCAGTTATTTACAATTCAAATACACGTGTATTCAATAGATATGATAAATCTGCTAACATATTATATGTATTTTCATAAACAAATCCTATCCTATCGATAAATAAATGTTTGAGTTTGAAATAAATATGAATTAACTTACGAACAAGAGCTCCTCAGTTCCATCCAATGAACAGAAAACACAGAAGCCAAAACTCATCAATCGTAAAACACATACGTAACAGATGAAATAAAAAGCCAAATTCAAGGTAAACTTTAATACAATAAATTCCCGTCCTCCATCAGCATAAGGCACAATGTTTACACAATTAGGTCCGCGATAATCCAATCACTTTCGGTCGAGCGAGCCCGAATATTGAATCAACCCGACGTACTGATAACGTAGCTGTTTGCGACGCTGATGAAGTACACCCATACTGAAATAATATATATTTATTCATATTAAGCTGTGTTAAAATATTCATTTATACTATGTACTTTATACTGCGGGTTCGTCCGTGCGGTTTCTCTCAAGTATTTCTATAGCTCATGTTTTATTCTGATGTAGAAACTATATGACTAAAGTTTTATCCAAATCTGTGCAGTAGTTTTTTGTGAAAGAGTACTACATAAATCCATCCACACAAACTTTCGCATTTGTTATAATATTAGTGGGATACTTTTGTACAAAAAACGACGAAGTAAATTTATACAAAGTAATTTAAAATTAAGAAATTTTGCACAAAAGGTGGCCTTATTACTACACAACAATCTCTTCCAGACAACCTGGTAAAAGCAAATCCTACTAATATTATAAATGCGAAAGTTTGTGAGGATGTGTGTGTGTTTGTTACTCTTTCACGCAAATACTACTGAACCGATTACAATGAAATTTAGCACACATATAGAGGGTAACTTAGATTAACACATAGGATAGGTTTCATCCCGGAAATCCCACGGGAACGGGAACTATGCGGGTTTTTCTTTAAAAAAGCGGGCGAAGCCGCGGGCGGAAAGCTAGTCTACAATACATTTGTGAGTGACGCAATATGCTTCTTTATTCTTTAGAGCGAGCATTTTAAGGGAACATTCCCGCTTCTGAATGATTAAAACATCAAGTGTAGTGGGTTACCCGGATTATTTTGGGACCGAAATAGGTTTTTGTTCTGGAATATTTCAGTATTTTTAATTTATTATTTATACAGCATTAGTTGACTTATCGAATTTTTACATTCTAATATATCTTTGGATATTAAGCTGCTCAGTGTAAAAACAAATCTAAAAAAGTCGTATATATCGTTTTAGTTATTGCAGTAAATTGTTTGTATTTTTTAATATAGTTACGTAAGTACAATACAATACAATAATAAGGGCTGGTTAAACCGCTGCTTGATAATGTCCCAGATATCGTTGTGAACACTATTTGAAGTTTATTTTCAACTTTCATACATTAAGATGACAAATGCCTACGCATTTGTCATCTAAACTGACAGATAAGCTAAACAGAACATATCTAGAAGTTGTAACCAACCAAAAAGTTGTAGATTACTGAAAATTCCGTAAATAATATTAGTCCATTGAAATGTTACATTTTTAGGCCTAACCTTGCGTTTTTAGAGGACGCAATTTTATTTTTTTGATGTGTAGGGGGGGTCAGTGTGAAGCTATCACCAAGTTTGTGGGGTCGCCACCCTTGTCTCACGGCCGCCATCTTGAAAATAGCGGTTGAAATGGTTTTTACGATATAAATATCTCAAATTATTTATTTGATAAAAAAAATTGTTAACATTATTCGTTGCAAATTAAATTCTCTACAACTTTGGTCCAGTAACTTTTTGTCGTAGAACTATGAATAAAAAAGTTATAAGCGAAAATGTTCAGAAATTAGAGATATTTATATTTTTCAATAAAACTTTTTTTTTCATTTTACGAAGAAATGATATCAGACTATTTTTGTAGATTGTTTTTCGAGGAACAACTTTTAAATACAACATTTTTTCATTAAGTAAATAGGTAAGGTTTTACAGCGCTCCGAAGTGAGTACTATTTTTCAGTACCCCAAATGTAACTTTTCAATGGACTATATTATGTAAATTCAGCATTTATAAATGAGATATTAAACCGCTAGATAGTACTTTTATTTATCCTACGGCCCTAGTTCCAAACTAAAATTCATGGCACGTACAAAAGTTGATTTGAGAGGTATATTTACTGAACTTTCATTTTGGGATAAGTGCAAATATACATCAAGATAAGTTATGTGTATGTTTCGTTCAGTTCTATAGTGCTTATTTATGTTGATTTTGTAAAGTTGTGTAATTTATTACATGCTTTTTGGAGGTATTTTTTAAGTAAGTAGATGGTGAGTAATAAAATCAGATTTATATGCATATATTATGTACTATAATACACAATAACTATGTATGTAGATGTATTTATAAATTTTTATTTTTATTGATAAGAACTGTAGATGTAATTTTTATGATTAGTATTTATATAAATGTAGGACCTCGGAACAATACGCGGGCAGACTGAAAATCAGCGCTGTTCGGGTGTTAGCCCACAGCATGCCTGAGTCTGTTCCGATTGCTTATTATCTGTGTACTTTTTAAGTTAAGGCAGTCTAAGTTTTTGTTGGCAATAAAGCTTTTTTTCTTTCTTTCTTTCTTTCTAATAGTGATATTTATTAAGTCTACCTAATATTTGAAATTATTCTGTACACTATAATAATATAACTAGGAACAATATGAAGTAATTATTTCAAGAAAATATTATATGCTTTTTAACCGACTTCAAAAAAAGGAGGAGGTTATCAATTCGGCCGGTATGTTTTTTTTTTTTTTTTATGTATGTACACCGATTACTCCGAGGTTTCTGAACCGATTTACGTGATTCTTTTTTTGTTCGATGAGGGATGGTGTCGAATTGGTCCCATAAAAATTTCATTCGGATAGGCCCAGTAGTTTTTATTTTATGAGCATTTTTGTCCGTATTTGTAAATGTTGCAAGTGCAAGTTTGAAGTCGGTTGTTTTTAACGCAGTTATTCTTGTATTTATTTTAGGTTATAATTTATCAACTTACGATTCTCAACGACTGAAAAAACCCCAAAACAGAGATAAATACAAAACTTCCCATACTTAACATTTATTAATAAGCAGTAAATACTACTACTACTAATAATACAGTTATTACCATAAAATGAAAGTTTAATTCGATTTCCCGTCGCAGTTGTTTCATCACACTAACACAGTGTAAATAACATCACGTCAGTTATTGTGGAGTATTGACAAGTTGTGAGTAATGGCTTTCGGCCTGTTAGTGTATAAATAGTGAAAATACTTGAATATATTTAATACTAACTGTACAGTGTACCCGAGAACGAACCCGCAACATCAAGTAGGTATTTCTATTCTGATGTAAACTGACAGATAAGTAAAACCTATATTACTGTAAAGTTTCACCCAAATCCGTCCAGTAGATTTTTCGTCAAAGAGCAAAAATAATCATACATACATGATACATCCATCCTCACAATTTTATAATGTAAAGTGTGAGTTTTGTAATGGATACGTTAGTTCCTGAGATTAGCGCGTTCGAACAAACAAACTCTACAGCTTTATATTGTTAAGTATTGATGTGACCTTTACACTAAATCATATTTGGATACATTTGAACTTTTCATCATATTCCGGAGAAAGGTAGAAAAATGATGTCATTTGTGAGCTGTTTTTCTTACGCCTATTTTTTCCAAGTCTCATAACATTTATAATTTAGACAGTAAGTTGTAAGGATTGTAATAAGATAGGATTTTTATTATATTGCTCAGACGTGTAGCGGTGGTGTATAAATAACTCCGTGTAAGAGGCTAAACGGTTGGAGCCTAACGCCTCGGGCGACTGAGTGAGGAACCTACGGATTATACAAGCTTCTAGTCTATTAAAAAAATTCTAAAATAGGAAAGCGGTGGAACTGAAATTTTCGTTATATATTTAAGTAGATTATCTGTAGGTAATTATAATAGATGAGGACTGCAATACATATTTTAGCCGTATCTCGTTAAAAGATACGCAATACTTGGTCAACCATCAAATTTTACATGACAAAATATACATAACTTGTTACGACAATATACCTATACCTAGCCACTTTATTTTCCTTTTATTTTATTACTTTTGCAAATTAATAGTTTCAAATTCAATTCAGTACAGCTAAGACGTTCACATATACCTACTTACTTAACTTACAATATATTTTATAACACAGAATTCGTACTTTTTAAAACCTTTACTCACTTGAAAGTACACAATACATACTGTGACAATAACCAACTTACAGAACAAATAAGCCACAATCAGAACGAGCAGTATAGACCCAGAGAGCCAGTCCATCCCAGCAAGGAAGCAGACGGGCTTCAGCAGACATTCACACGCAATCAGGAACACCATGACGAAACCCAACACTATGGCGAGGAAGGTCAACCAGACGAACACTTGCACTAGGCCTTCGTCGTCCTGTGTATATACATCAGATTAGAAATGTATCATTACTATATTAGAATCGTCCTGTGTACATATACATCAGTTTAGAAATGTATCATTACTATATTGGAAATTAATTTAAGTATAATTAATTGTAGGTCTTATAAACTTACTACTTAGAATTTAGATGATGACTTTAAATGTTGCTGTAATATTTGGTTTAACAATTTTAGGTTCATAAATATTTAATCAACTATTTCAAGCCATTAAAAAAACAAATCATTGCTTGTTACAAAAGTGGTAGATTTAAAAATAAATATAGTGATTAATCTGAGCATTACTATTATATGCTACTACTACATATAAGCACATTATTTTGAAATATTAGTTAAATTATCGTAAGACGATAAAAACCCATGGAGGGTTGTCGCGTAAAAACCACAGGACAGTTCTTTGGCATATTGTTATAATATATGATGTTACATATGTATTTTGTAAAATTAAATTGTAAAACTGACATAATTTAAAAGAGCAACTATGGAGTTTCTTGCCGGTTCTTCTCCGTAGATACTGCTTTCCGAATCGGTGGTAAATGTTAAAATATGTAATGACGTTTCAAAAGTGCTTCTATAAGAAGTCTAATTGATTAAATAAATGTTTGAGTTTGAGTTTGAGTTTAAGGTAAGTCCATAACGATAATTGAAACAAGAAATTGTAATAAAATTCATTAAGATGCGACTTTTAACATTTAAAATTCTAAATTTTCTCCTTATCATTTACTTTTAAGCTTGGTAAGCTAGTTTTTATTACGATAAATAAAACAATCTAAAGTATTTAGAGAAAATAGTTCAGGTAAATCATTAATAGCAAAGTAAAAGCAGTCTGAATTCTGCCAGTGATCTCCAGCCGATAACTACGTGACTTCAATAATTTAAAGCGATTCTACGTTGATAAAGTTTTAAAATAGCTAAAATACATTTTATTGTGATGAAAAATCGCAATACAGTTAGTTTGTGCGCATGTTTAAACATTCATGAGTCAATTTTCAACTGAAATTGGATTAGGTTGAAATTTGGCACCATTCTGGACATTATTTAGAATAGTAACACACATTTTTTTATATGACTCGTACACAATAAATAGTGAAGCTTTATTTTTGAAACTAATAGTGAACTAGTCAAAATATCTCGAAATCGAATCAAATTTGTTCAAGTTTATCGACTCTATGTAGATTAATTTTTTTTATATTGTTCTAGATAAACATCAAAAACGACTGAAACCGCTATTGAAAAAAATCATACACTTACATATTTACGTTCAAAAGGTTTAAATTCAGTAGAAGATTAATATTTTAGTTAAAGTTAATGTTATTTAGCGCTAGCGACACAGATTATTTAAAATTTAACTCACCTGTTTTTCTTAGTTAGACATACATGTCTGCTCCAATAAATTTCATACAAACGAGCACTAAATAATACCTGCACGAGCGGAAATCTACTTTATTCTCTTTATTTAGCTACAAATGAAAACAATTTATCTTACTATTAAGGTAGCGAACAACAATATGAGTCCGGTTATAATGAAGACAGTGGCCATCGTGGAAATGCCGCTCGGAATGATCAGCCCGATTTGTGATACAGCCTGTTCTGGTTCTGGAAGGAATAGTAATTGTCTTTTATAAGTTTAAGTGTTTTTGTATGTATTGTATAAGTAGCTGTGCCCCGCGGTTTTAACTGCAGTGCTCCGCTCGGCGCCTTCCTGGATAAATGGGCTATCTAACACCGAAATAATTTTACATATCGGACCAGTATTTCCAGTGATTAGCGCGTTCAAACAAACAAACAAACTTTTCAGCTTTATAATATTTTGATTATTTGTATTATAGTTGTAACTGGTAAAGGACTTCGTGGATCAGTTTCTTATTTTTATTTTACCCACTAGCTGTGACCCGCAGTTTCACCCGTATTATTTCGATTAAATAAGCTAGTAGTAGGGTACTACCTATGGTGGGTGGTACCTATTTAGTTATTATCGGGAGAAGACAGGAAGCTCTCTGAAAGGAATATTGTATTCCTCTTTTGCAAGATTAGCGCGTTCAAACAAACAAATTTTTCAGGTTCATGAATTTACAAAAATAAGAAAGATTGAGAACTATTACAATTATTTACTTACTAATAGCGTTCAAACGTAGATCCATTTTATTAAATAAATGAAATTCTAAAAATAGGTTTTTTTAATCACGACATATTTTATGTTTGAATAATAGATAAAGGTCTTTTACGACAGAGTTTTTGACTTTTAAAATAATCTAATTAAAAAGTTGAATAGCGGAAATTACTTACTCTGTATATGTGAGACGTTTTGTACTTTATTAGCATTAATGTTTGAAGACTGCTCCATCACAGTGAGAGTTATCACGCCTGTCATCTGTAAAGTTACTTGGTTGTAGCGGGTTCGAATCCAGCTACGTTTTATAAGATTAATATATGTGGTAATTTTTTTAGGAATGTCTGTTTCAAATGTTATTATACGTACACTAGGTTTCCGCCCGCGGCTTCACCCGCGCAGTCAAAGAAAAACCCGCATAGTTCCCGTTCCCGTGGGATTTCCGGGATTGCGTCATTTTCCCGGGATAAAAAGTAGCCTATGTCCTTTCTCGGGTATAAAAATATCTCCATACCAAATTTCATGAAAATTGGTTCAGTAGTTTAGGCGTGATTGAGTAACAGACAGACAGACAGAGTTACTTTCGCATTTATAATATTAGTATGGAAGTATGGATTAATAATTACATCGAAAAAAAATATTTTTCTTAGACAAACTATATAGGACAATTATTAATATTTAACGAAATTGTTCTTGCTGCTTTTTCATGTTATAACTTAATCACGCTAAATATGTGGAATTTGATGAAAGTTCATACAAGAACACGTAATGACTATTAATTACCTACAGACTCTACGTTAGGAATTCAGAAAGTTTCGAAGACTCAGTAATCATAAACTATCTAGACGGGTCAATAATCATAGCTCTATTATTATACGTGTGCAAGTTTGTGTGGATGTTCTGAGTGTAAATTGGTACATTTATCGTTAAATATGATGATTATTATAGGATTTGATTCCAATAATTTATACAATTTTTTACTTATTATCTACATTTATATATACACATAACACGTATATATATATAACTACTAGCGGTCCGCCCCGGCTTCGCGCGTGGTACCTACATGTTTAAACCATCCTATCTCTCAAGTTGGATCGAACTGCACATGGTGTGCGAATTTTATTATAATCGGTTAAGTGGTTTAGGAGTCCATTGAGGACAAACATTGTGACACGAGATTTATATATTAAGATTTAATAAATTATATACTAAAACCTTCCTAAGGAAACACTCTATCTTTTAAAAACCGCATCAAAATCTTTTGCGTAGTTTTAAGCATACATAGGAACAAACAGACAACGAAACTTGTTTTATACCTACTATGTAGTGTAGAGATTAGCGATTTGTACGTGATATTTAGTGATCACGAACATATGCAACGGGGAAATATGTTTGAAATCGGTCAAGTAGTTCCTGAGATTCGCGCGTGCAAACAAACAAACTCTTATATAAGTACAGGTAAACTATCATTGGAGACATACAATACACAGTACAGATATAAACAGCATCCCAACTCGCAACGACACCACCATACAACAACTATCCACCTCGGGAAATATCTCACACATGATCACAATTTATGTTTCACTTAAATAAATAAAACGGCTACATTTTGGAAGTTGGCAGTTGGCAGTGCCCTTGTCACTTTGACGTCTTGAGGTCACAGATAATAAATGGAAAAGTTCTGTGACAATGATAACGTCAATTTCCTCTCCTTTGAAGTCTGAATAGGCATTAGATTACACGAGATAGTAAAATAGACTTTGTTTGAGATAATTACGAATTTTTAATTAACTTAGTCGTGACTTGACGAACTATTAATTCAGTTTTGGTATACCAAGTATCATTATAATGAACAGTGAAGAGTGAAAAATCATTACACACTTTCTCAGGTCTCAATCTTTCTTTGTACAAAATTTCATTCAAATCGGTTCAGTGGAGGCGTGAAGTATAGACAGACAGACAGATAGTTAGTTTCGCATTTAAAATATTAATTATGGAATACGAAATAAACATTCAAGTTTGTTTAACACAGTAACATTATTACCGACTTCGGTGAGATAATATTCACACAACGAGCATCATTTGTTCCGTTTCGATAAACTTTAAAGGGAAAATAGGTACATATATATATGTAAATAATATATTCTCATGGGAACGATAACAAAACTTTTAAGATGTTTCGTAATTTTGAAGATTCAAGCATACAAAGGGACATAGGGACACAGAATGCGACTTTGTTTTATACTATGTAGTGATTTGTTTATACCAAAAAATTACACTACTTTTTTTCAAACATCATTAGTTCACTTGGGTATAACTCTACAATAAAAGCCTTTAAATTTAAAATAAATTTACTATAATATGTACAGCACAATCACAAGACAAACTCGTCATTATTGAGATACTTCATCGACATCCGGAGGCTGTTCACCACGATCATGAAGTACATTGTCACTGAAACACTTATATTATTTAGCTGATCTAGCTGTGTAGTATATGTATATCTATACTAATATTATAAAGCTGAAGAGTTTGTTTGTTTGTTTGAACGCGCTAATCTCAGGAACTACTTGTCCAATTTAATTTCTTTCTGAGAGCACTGCGGGTAAAACCGCGAGGCACAGCTAGTTTTTAGATAAAATTAATTAAGACAACATATTATATATTTTAAGACTTGCGTTTGCCAAATATTTTTCATCAATAAGGTAAGGTTTGTAAAGCAATTTGTCCTATCAGCGGAAAAGCATTGTTACAGTATTCTGTCCAACAATGGACAGGACAGTTTTCTGGCATCATTTCAAATGATAAATTAATTAAATTTGAAAAGAACAACTACAGAGTTTCTTGTTGCCTGTAGAAACTGCTATCCGAACGAGTGATAAATCGTTCCAAAATCGAACATTTATTTCAACTAGACTTCGTTTAGAAGCGCTTTAAAATCGTCAAAATACAGAAAAAATATATTTTACCACCGGTTCGGAAAGCAGTCACTACAGAGAAGAACCGAGAATAAACTCCATAGTTGTTCTTTTAAAATCATAAAAACGTATGTATTCGTCTCGTACTTTAACGATTCAAACGCTAAAAAACTCTAGTTGAATATAAACATAAATTTATTCAACTACACTTCCTTTAATAGTTTTAAACTCCACGTATACTTACAAAGAACAATAACAACCATGAGGCCGAGCAAAACGGCTCCCGCCACCACGCAGTTGCTATGCACGAAGAAACAGAAGACATCTAAGATCGCGAACAGCAGGAACACCGTGCAGCCGTAGAAGAGAACACCCCATTGGTAGATCTCGATCAGCGCTGGAAGGTTCTAGAAGGAATTATATATTACGATTAGTGCTGGAAGGTGCTAGAAGGAATTTTATATACACACTAGATTTCCGCCCGCGGCTTCGCCCGCGTTTTCAAAGGAAAACCCGCATAGTTCCCGTTCCCGTGGGATTTCCGGGATAAAACCTATCCTATATGTTAATCCAAGTTACCCTCTATATGTGTGCTAAATTTCATTGTAATCGGTTCAGTAGTTTTTACGTGAAAGAGTAACAAACATCCATACAAACTTTCGCCTTTATAATAGTATTAAGATTAAGATTAAGATAAGGGGCTTTTTCCTTTTAATCTTAATGTTTTGTTTTTTATAATGGTAATCTATACTAATATTATAAAGCTGAAGAGTTTGTTTGTTTGAACGCGCTAATCTCAGGAACTACTGGTCCGATTTGAAAATTCGGTGTTAGATTTGCCCATTGATCGAGGAAGGCTATAGGCTATATTATATCATTACGCTAAGACCAACAGGAGTGGAGCCACGCGGGTGAAACCGCGGAGCGAAGCTAGTGTCATTATAAAAAGTAGCTGCTCCTTATAACATCAGCTATCTAAGTGAAAGACGGCAAAAACGGTCCAGTCACAGCATCAGCAGGTCGTTGTTCGATAGTTAACATACACACAAAGCGCCGATCGCCAGCAGCACGCTGACGAAGCAGAGCAGCACGGAGACGGCTCCGAGCAGCACCTGCACTGCGCTCTCTGTCGCGGTGCTGTAGTACGACAGCACGGAGTCCATGTCCCAGAAGCCGCGCGTGTGGTTCACGTTGGGCGCAAAGAGCAGCCCGGCAAACTGCAGGACAAATTTCAAATTCAAATCATTTATTGCATACAGATACATTTTTACATATTGGCAACCTTATGCAGGTATTGCAATAAAATAGGTCATATTATATTTAAATCATTTAAATTTTACAATAATCAGATTAAAAAATAACAATAATGATCATATATAATTTAGATCTGTCCGGAATTATACATGTAATAAAGTGGGTTTTTAGATTCGTAGAATAAGTTAGTTTAAGACGTAAATAAAAATATAATCACAATAATTGTTAAATATATCAACACAAATAAATTATTTATTGAATGTATCAACTTCTATCTTTTCTATAAATAGAGTATTTGATAGAAGACCCTATGGTAAAACATAAATTGAACATTCTATTAGAACAGATACTACGTAAAGACGAGCTTGTATCAATGTGGAGTATTATTATCATTTACTTGAAAATAATTGAAACTTTGCATGTAGAGCAAACGAACATAGAGCTAGCTGCTAGAGCAAGAGCATTCTTTCGTGATCTTGTAGAGTAAACGAATACTCTTACACAGTGTTGTTCAGTATTAAAACATTGCATAGAATCTTTTCGAACGCACAGAACAACGAAAGACTACTCTACGCAGTTTCACACTAAAAGAATTTGACATAGTGGGGTTAGAATGAGCATTCGCTCGTTTGATCTAAATGCACCTTTACACAAAGATAGGTAGGTAGACTTTCTGGGTTTTAAGTTGGTTTATTGAATGAAGCATTTAAAAACATTGCTGAATCTGAATTCATCAATCAGGAAGTTACGAACTGGCGTGAAAAACTGAAATACTATACCTACCCTATTAAAAACTTGTATGGTACCTTAATGATTTGTATAAATTGAAAAACAATACCACTGATACTGTTCAAAGCAATCAACTGGATTTTTCCAGTTCCAATTATTGTGTTTACGAAACAAAAATAACATTTTTATTTATAGCACAGTACAAGAAAAAACAAAATAAAATTCCCACACTTCCATCCCCCATTTCGACTCCTTGGGGATTTAAAACAGCCGCACATTTGACCTTTGATCTTTAATTAAAGTCAAATTCAAGAGAATAAATTTAACTGTGTAATCGTGAAAGCAAAATAGAATCTCATATTTTAAATAGTTTAACCAGCTGTCCCTGCAAATGTTTTTGAAACAACAACACTTGAAATTTCATCAAAATTATTGGTCTAGTTGTTTCTAGTGCATACTTAATCACTTCATTACATAGTATAAACAAAGTCGCTGTCTGTCCGTCCCTATGAACGTTAAATCATCAAAAACTACGCAACAGATTTTCATGAGGCTTTTTTTAATAGATAGAGTGGTTCTTGAGGAAGGTTTTAATATATTATTTGTAAAGTTTCCTAGATAGTAGACTGTATTATTTTTGCAAGATATATCATGAAACATATTGCTTGTGTATGTTGCAATACAAAAAACACGACAATGATTCCTAAATTATCTATATCTATACTAATATTATAAAGAGGAAAGGTTTGTAATTATGTATGTATGTATGGTTTTCACGCATAAACTACTGGACCGATTTTGATGAAATTTGGCACAGACAATCTTTAGACCCTGAGAAAGAACATAGGCTACCTTTTATTGCGAAATATGTACCACGGGCGAAGCCGGGGCGGACCGCTAGTATTATATAAATCGAAATTAACTTACAAAACAGAACAAGGCAATCATAACAGTGCCAGCTCTCAAGAAACAGCAGAAACAACAGCTGATCACCGTTGGTAATCTGTCCATGAACTTCATTTTTACGATTTTATACTCACTATTAATTTATTTATTGCCAAAAAAGGTAAGAGCTTATAAACACATGGTAGGTGTTGTGACAGATATGATTGACAGATTTGTTTTTAATTTAGTTCGCGGAGGAACTGCGTGCAGTTTTTTTAGAGTCAGATTTTACGGGTGTGAGTTTTGTTTGCTGTGGTGTATTGTTATTTTAGGTTTAAGAAATTTATTTCTCAAAAGATTACATTTTTTTTGAAGTTATTTTTATTTATTTATTTATAATTTATTTATAATTTATTTCTTTCTTCTTTCTTTCTTTCTTTCTTTCTATAATTCTTTATTGAACAAAATATGAGAAAACAATAGTATGCAAAAAGAAGTAGTAAAGCGGCCTTATTGCTAAACAGCAGTCACTACCAGGCAACCTGGCGGGAGAACAAATGCAAGAAGATTATTTTTTTTTACATCTGTTTCGAATATTTGAATCGAATTACTGTAGGTACCTTATACGTGCGTGTGTGTGAATTTGTAAAGAGTATAATAAATAAGTAAAGCACTCCAAAAAGGGTTTGTTTTTGTGTTTATTATCAAATCAAATTAAATATCTTACGATACATTATTATTTTAGCTTTTAATTTTAGTTTAGTTCAAAATGAATCCAGATTTGCATAAGTTAACAAGAAAGTGTGTTCATGTGTGTGTGTGTGTGTTTTTGTATCAAGTTTATATACTTGTGTGACATTTCAATGTTTTCATTTGATACTGTTTGATACACGATTCGTGGTACTTAGCAGTAAATGCTTAACGCTTGAGCATTTGAAACGATACTGGAAACTCAACATCTAATAGGATAGGAGTCGAGTAATTTATTCAAATTATTTATAAATGAATGTTGTGTTTATTTGCTAACCGTACTTCTCATTACGCAAAATGAACTGGGTTGTAATTTACGTGCAGTTCCGATTTTAATATAAATCAAAGTTTACCTTTACAAATAATTAAAATTGATATGTCTGTTTGTAATAACAGTTTTCAATACAATCGATATAATGAATGTTTATATTCAAAATGCTTGTTTATAAACAACATTTGTATATAGAATTAAAGGGTTTTTGATAGAGGTTAATGTTATGTTAAATGACTTTTATTAAAACATGCTTCTGGAAGTAGGTATAAAACTTATGTCTGTATGTAAAATATAATATAAACTTCAAAACTTATACATATAGGTACTTAGGTATACTTTTGAGCTACTAAACCAATTTTCGTGAAATATTTATTTTTCTATAGTAAATGTGAAGAAACTGTGAATAATAAATAACTTGTACATATTGTGAGCATAATTGGTAATTTCTCTTTATAGAACTCAGAATTACATCTCCAATTCTAAGTTTGTAATTTACATAGTTTAGAAAGCACAATTTAATTAAAACAAAACATTGCTATGGTAAAGAGAGACAAACATTCATACGTCTTATTACAAAGGGCACTTGCAAAACATATGTAAATATTTTAATAATACTATTACATAATATAAACTGTGTTAGTCGTTTCAGTAACAGAGGGCCGAGACGAACGTCAAAACGCAAAGGAATAGAATCCGCTATCGATACAAATTGACGTAAGCGTATGATGTTTCTTTGTGTATGATTAAGATTCCTTATAGGTAAAATTGATTCTAGCTGAATATAAAAAATAAAAATCTCATGTTGATAATTTAATGAAGTGATACATATATTATATCGGCTATTTAGCAAATTCTGAATTTGCATATTTTAATTTTTGTGTGTACAATTCATTCTTTAATAGCCAACAGCACTCAGGAATCACGTACTTATCCAATGTTCCAGAGATTATCGCGTTCCAACTAACAAACTCTTTAGCTTTATACTATTAGTGTAGGTAAAATAAATCCAATGGAAATTTACGATATTTACTGCAGTAATTCAACTGTATGGTAGAGATAGAGCAATAAATAGGGAAGTTTACATAATGGCCAGGTATGCTGAAAAATGGTAACATATTTAGGACATAAAATATATTAGCGGCGTGAATATGGTTAGGTTCGACATTTGACACATCACAGTCAAGCCAGAGTCGAGCTTTTGAGTTGTGCTCTATTTCCGGGATTTATGAAAAATGTCCCCATTTATTACTTGGACTGTAACATATAGATGTTATATTTGCTTCCATAATGTAATAACACGATATAGTTTATACTATAGCAGTTACAAGTACATAGTGAACTATAAAGTTTATTAGTTGGAGCCCGCGGCTTCATTCGCATTTCTACACAAAAATAGACTATGTATTAATCCAGACTACAATTATAATAATATTATAAATTAATACTACTATTTTCTCATAATCGGAGTAAAATATCTGCGAGTACCTATTTATTGTGTATTTACATTTATTTATACATTTAATTTAAACTATATTAAACAGAATTTTTATGTAAACGTTATATTTTATTCATACACGATTTTACGTCCTTTAATAGAAAGGAATAAAAACATTTTCATTTCATCCATGTTTTTGCTCGAGTGAACATAAAGCTGTCTCTCATATTTGATTTCCAAAGGATTACATAATATTACCAATGTTTCAATCGGAACCGTGTTTTATTTCAATACATTTTTGTTTTGTTACATGATAAAATTGGAATGATGTTTAATTTTTTTTCGGAGCATTTTACAGCATTACAAATTTGAAATATGTAATACCCTAAGGTTATTAAACTTAGGGTATTACATATTTTATTATTATATTATAGATAATATTGAGAAAATATAAAAAATTGTGTAACTAATTAGTTCTATATTGTGTTATATATTGAATAGTAATACAAGATCCCAGGGTCGCAGGGTCGCCAGACCTCACCTATTTTCTGATGGATGAAAATATGTGGACGATTGGGTGTGTTAGTAGGTATGTGCTACCATCGTACGCCTACCCGCTGGCTTAGTCAATGGGCCAATATTCAGATATCAGGTGATCAAGGTTCATAAAAACAGTACTTCACGTATTTTCTCATGGCTGATTTTCACATTTCATCTGTGAGAAAATAGATTAGGTGTGGCGGCCCTGGGATCTTACTCTATAGTATGCTACAATAAATAAATAAAATATGTTTAATTTAAATTAATCATTGTGTAAAAAAGTTAAACACTACACAGTACGTTTTTTTAATAGGGACGCAAAAACAGCCAATTAGAAAGAAAACAATAAATACCTAGATAACGTTTTGGTTATTACTCTGTTCTAATAACTATTCTACTAAAAATACCTTTGAAATAATAGTAAAGAAAATATTTCATTCTGAAATAAAATACACATTCTTATAAACTATAAATATCTCTTTCAATGTAGGAATATTTCCACATAATCTTCTTATTTTGTGTCATTGCGAACATTGTTGCATTTTATATTTTCCAAGTTTCAATATAACAGAAATAGATTCCTTATGCAGGTTATATCACAGCCTAGAATCTAGATTCAGTGAAGATATGATCTGTTTTGATATTAAATGTTTGGGGCCCCAGATTAGAGGTCCTTATACAAGATAAATATATGTAATTTTAATGAGCGCACAACTTAATATATGATTACTATAATGTCATAGAACGTTTCGATTATGTTGATAATAAGAAAAAACGAAATAACTATTTAGTCTTATTTCCAAGTGTGCAGAAAGTTCCGCCTTAATCTAATAAATCGAATAACTAAAATGGGTTTTATGTAATTTACTATCAGTTAAAAAAAACATTTTAAATTTCCTACAACGTCCTTAGTATCTTCTTTCATTACATAATACTCTTGTAATATAATACGCAATCATTTCGAAATAGCCATCCCAAAAGGGTCAATCATTATATTACCTTGTATCGATACGTTAAAAATAACTCCAGAATTCCTGCCAGAACATCAAAGTGAAGCACTTATAAGGCGTTCCGGCTTTTACCGTTATTTAGTGGTTTTTCTCCGCTTCAGGGATAAATACCTACACTTTGTTCTACACATCTTAACTGTTACGATCCGGTCATGGCACTGAGCGGAGCGATTGGCGGAAATTTTAAAGCATTTGGAATTATTTTTGAGTGATCAATATATAACGATGTGAATTCAGATTAAATTCTACCTTACTCTGAAAGTATTTTTGTTATAAACATAAAACTTGTATGTCTATGTAAAAGCGGCTTTAATGCATGTGAAGGTTGCAAAGGATTATTGAGTCGGAATCAATGAAATTATTATGCAAAAAAAACTACCACATGAAAATTAAATAAACAGTGATAACTTATAACACATTTAGCACAGATAGTAAAACTATTTGTAGTAGAAATTAAAATTACAATTTTCAGTCATTCATCTCTTTTCTTGTACACATACTCCGGTCATAACTTAATTTAGGAGACTAACCTTAAGTAAGAAGGAAATGTGGCTGTCAAAGTTCGGTATTACACAGGTGAGAGACAGAAAATCAGACAAACAACTGTTCTATATGTACATTTCTCTTGTATTAGAAACCTAAAACTTAGTTCAGTCGTATTTCTCAGTTAAGGGATAAGTAGATATAGATAGAGTGACAAACACATTAAGAATTAAAAAAAAAAGAATAGAATGCTTTTTCTTATTGTAACTATGTATCGTTGATGTATCCATATCATGTACTACCTACATTCCTAAAAAGATACAATACACTCAAATATTGAACAATGATTAGCCGGATTAATGAATCATCATTAATCCTTTTTATTCGCCTGCTGAATAAATATAGAAAATAATCGGAATATTGCACTTTTTATCAAAAAATAAATTAATCAATAATTTGTAAAATGAGTGCAGTACTTACTATTCTAATTATAATGAACATAACTACTACAATTTATTTACAGTTCCATGAGTAACATAATACAGTACAACTTACATTATAATTATTAACAAAATAATTTCAAGTCTTTGGGGCCCCAAAAACCAATGCTTACAATCCGGCCCCATTCAGCCCTCGATACACAATACTCAAACTCAAACTCAAACATTCATTTATTCAATTAGACTACTATTTAGTAGCACTTTCGAATCGTCATTACATAATTATTTTTAACATTTACCACCGATTCGGAAAGCAGTATCTATGGAGAAGAACCGGCAAGAAACTCCATAGTTGCTCTTTTAAATTAATCATGTCGATATTACATAATATGTAACTTATATCTAAATACATAATATATCATAATATGCCAAAGAACTGTCCTGTGGTTTTTACGCGACAACCCTCCATGGGTTTTTATCGTCCATATATTCCTGAATACTGTAGTACGCTCTCTGAACTAGTACATTTTTTATATAAGTTTTAAATTTAGAACTACTAAACTCTTTAATATTATGAGGAATTCTATTGTAAAAGCGTATACCTTGACCCATAAATGAATTTTTAACTTTAGCTAATCGGAAAAATGGCATTTCAATTCTATTTCTGTTCCTTGTGCCATAACAGTGTCTATCTCCTACTCTTGTGTGTAAGTCGGCGTTTTTGTGTACATGCAAAATATTATTAAATATATACTGTGATGGTACAGTAAGTATACCAGTATTCTTAAAGAGATCTCTTAGTGAGTCCCGAGCACGTAAATTATATATAGAGCGAATGGCTCTTTTCTGTAAGATAAATATAGTTTCTATATCTGCAGCCCTGCCCCACAGTAGAATTCCATAGGACATAATGCTATGAAAGTAGCTGAAATAGACCAATCTAGCCGTATCTTCATCGGTGAGATGCCTTATTTTTCGGACTGCATATGCAGCTGAACTGAGCTTACCTGCAGCGGTGTTGACATGGGCTCCCCACTGTAGTTTCTCGTCCAATGTTAACCCTAGAAATACAGTAGACTCTGTAGGATGCAATACCTCCCCATTCAAGGTAATATCTCTGTTCAACTTTTTTATGTTAGGAAGTAAAAATTCAACACAAGTGGTTTTTTTGGCATTTAATAATAAATTATTGGCAGTAAACCATTCAGATATGTTTAAAAGAGCACTGTTCACTTCGTCAACATTTGGGTCATGCCTATCCACATTAAAAATTAATGAGGTATCATCTGCAAACAGAACTATTTCACACCTATCCTGCAAATAATAGGGAAGATCATTGATATATACCAAGAACAAGAAGGGACCTAAAATTGATCCCTGTGGAACACCAATGTTAATTGAAGCACCGCTAGAACGTTCTCCATCAACAACTACAGTCTGTATCCTATCATGCAGGTATGACGCTATGAGGTTCTGGGCTTTTCCTTTAATTCCATAGTGATTAAGTTTACGCAATAAAGTACAATGTTCAACGCAGTCAAATGCCTTGGAGAGGTCACAAAATATCCCCAGAGCATTTTTTGAGTTTTCCCATGCTTTATATATATGTGTTAGAAGTGCAACTCCAGCATCGGTGGTTGAGCGCCCCTTTGTGAAACCAAATTGTTTGGTGTGAAGTAAATCATTAGATGCAAAATGACTAGTCAATTGGTTTATTATTAACTTCTCGAATACCTTACTTAATGTTGGTAAAATAGAGATAGGTCTATAATTGTTACAGTCTTCTTGATCGCCCTTCTTAAATAGAGGTATAACTTTACTAAGCTTTAGTAAATTAGGAAATGTACCATAGTCACAACATTTATTAAATATAAAAGCTAAATTTATCGCTATATTTTCTATTATATTATTAACTAAATTTACGGACATTCCCCAAAGATCACAAGTATTTTTTAGATTAAGCGTCTTAAAGGCAGTAACAATATCATTAGCAGTTACGTGTCGCAATTCAAATAATGTACTGCACCCCGCAACATGGTCCCTCAAAAAGGTTTCTGCAAGTGCTGAAGACGAATTTAAACTATTAGTAATAGTAGCAGGGACACTACTGAAGAATTCTTCAAAAGCAAGCGCAACATCAGCACTTTTGTCAATAACCCTGTCATTATTTACAAGTTTTATGGTGTTACTTGATTTGCTTTTACCCATTTCACCATTTATAATAGACCAAACTGTTTTAACTTTATTACCAGAGTCGCGTATTTTATCTTTGATATACAAACGCTTTGCAGTAAAACAAACTTTTTTAAAAATTTTTGAGTAATTTCTAACATAACTAAGAAAAGATGGGTCTTTATTATATTGTTTCATACCGTATAACTCATAAAGAATGTTCCTACACCTATGTATACTAGCTGTCGCCCATTTACTAAATGGTAAATCCTTGGTAATATTTAAAGATTTAACTTTAAATATTTTTTCAAATTCATTATGTACTAAATTAAAAAGATTTTTAAACATTTCACAAGGATTATTAGGAAAGGATTGATCATTTAGTACGGGCAGGTTTTTGTTAATATTATTCCTAAATTTATTAATGCCATTTTTAGTAATAGGCCTAACATTAATTCTTTTAAATGTAGGTATGCAATCCCATTCAAAAACTACTTTCTGGCCACAGTGATCCGAAGTCAATGTATTGAGAATATTTTTCTCTAAACAGTTGCAGTCACAGTATATATTATCAATACAGGTTGCAGAAGTAGGTGTAATTCGTGTGGGTTCATTAAAAAGTTTATATAGATTAAATGACTGAAATAAATTAACAATTCGTGTAGCCGTTTGTGTTTGTAAAAGTAAATCAATATTAAAATCACCACATACTATAACTTTTTTTTTACTCCTGCTTAGACGCTTTAATATTTCTTCCATGACTGTCTCAAACATATTATAGTCACTGGAAGGGGGTCTATAAATGCAAACAATAATATAACGCTCCAGCTCAACACAGGACAGTTCAATGGTCCGTTCTACAGAAAGACTAACAATGTCAGTTCGTTCTTTACATTTTACACTATCATGTACAAAAATAACAGAACCTCCGTGAATAGCATGTGTCCTAAAGTATATACTTTTTACTTTGTAATTTTCAATATTTACTAACGACTGACATTGTTTAAGCCAATGTTCTGTTACACAAAATATTTTAATATTGTTATCATTCAGAAACAATTCTATTTCTAACAGTTTGCTAGCCAAGCCTTGAATATTTTGATGCACAATGGAAAAAGACTGCTTAGCTGTTGTCTTATATACTAGTTTAAATCTAGCTTAGGGCTAGATTGTCTGTCAACACTTAACCTAGGTTGATGTATATAATAACTACTACATAAAATTATAGTAGATTGATGGTCTGATACCGAACATGTACCAGACTGGTTAATATTATATGCTATTAACATAGCAAGTTCTCGCTTATATCTAGATGGCAGATACACTGTATTCTTTGTCAAAGTAAAAGATTTAATACATAAGTTAATGTCAAAGTAAATAAATGCATCACGATGATGATTTGTTAGGTTATACAATTTTAAATTCATATTATAAATTAATCTATTTTGTTCTTGTGTTAAACCAGGTAGGTATGGCAATGTACACAACATAAATTTACATTTAGTCTTACTACTAATATCTAACATTTTTTTAAATCCTACATCAATATCCTTATTATTTATATTTAAACTGTCCCCATATAATATAATTACAATATTATTCTTATTAAAGCTGAAATGATCCAGTGATTTGATTATATATTTAAATGAACTGTTAGGCGTACAAACATTAGTAACTTTAAGCCCTAAATTGTTAAGCATAGCGCCAAATCCCTGACCAATATTATCTGACAACACAATCAATTCCTGCTTTGAAAGGTGTTTAGTATTACTGGTTGAATTTGTGGTATTGGGTTTACCACTAGCTCTGCTCAATAGCTCTGAAGGCCTCAACAAAACATCTTGTAATACTTGACAATGCTCCCGGGATGTTTCAAATAAACGAGGTTTACTTTACGTATGAAATAAGTTGATAAATTTATATTAAACTGTGATTTTTTTATGATGGTACTACATATTTGTTACGCTCGAAGCTATGATAGATATGAATAGACGACAAACACGATTTCTTTTAGATGTTTTATTTGTCTACATCTTCATTACAGATTAATACATATATATATAAGATATAATATTGCATAAGTACTATAAAAAGAAAGGTTTTTTATTGTATGTTCATATTGCACAAACATTTCTTAAGTTTTTTAATATTTAGTTTTATCAAGCAGTCAACAATCAAAAGTTATATTATCATGTTATTTCATCTTTCCTGGTTTTAAATCCTCAATCAAAACAGAAGTAACTTCAGACTTTTATCTCTTGTCAATAAATACTATAAAATATCTCATAGGTAATAAATACTAATTATATATTACTTAATTGTTTCGCTTAGAAGTGTAAATAACGAGCTTTTTAACACAATATTAATGAGAGTTTATTCATCTATCCTTATTTAGATTACAACTTAGGTCTTAACATCTGTAGATAGTAAATTTCTTGAAATATATGCAAGTAGGATCGATTGGGCGTCTGCCAAGTCTCAACTATTAAGCACACGACATTGTTCCTGAGTCTAAGAAATATTATCCAAGAAACGTGTCAAGTATTCCACTAGTTTGTGGTTCTTGTTGTGTGTAGTTTCTGTCCATTTACATATAAACATTATTTATTTCATACTAGATATGATAGGCAACAATTATTTTGAAATAAGAGTAAGGTTTTTGTTAGATATTACTTTGGAGAACATATTTCTCTAAGCCTTATTTACGGTCTAAACTTAGCGTATCCTACGTATTCTTTACAGTAGATATAAAAACACTTAAAACAATTAACTTTTAATACATGTACATGCTAAGCTTCTTAAAGTTGGTAATTATTATTATTCTTTATTAAGGTGAAAGGGGTAATTCCTGCAAAGAGGTAAATACAATGTTAAATTAATACTTAACTAGTGATTGATTAACCAAATATACATATATGCTTATAATATTATCAAACCTATAATATATTATCTTCATGCCATTCCTTCACGATACTTACGATAACGCGATGGTCTAGAGTGGTATTCACAATTTTTCTAAATTCACCCAATGCACAATATCTATAGATAGCATAATAATATATATGTATATTATTACTGGTTCTTACGATTCTAGGTATCTACACGGTACACGTATCAGCATTTCATATTACAACTGAATCCGGTTTTTTCAACAGAAAAATATATCTCAACTTTCATTCGAACAAACTTTCCAATTTGTAAAATAGAGCAATTTCCTGGAATCGAGAAGAATATTTAAAACCAAATATTAGAGTGTCAACTTTCGTCGAAATTGGCCCAGCCGTTTTTGTGTGAAACAAACTTGATGTTATATTTTTTCCAATTAATAAAACGTCCAATTAACTTTTCAACGTTTTAATTCTTAATTTTAACTATTTTAAATAGTTAGATATACAATAAAAAGAAGTATCTCCAAATTTATAATTCTTGTATGAAAATGAAACAAGGTAACTGTGAAATTAAAAAATTTATTGCAGCATTAAGATTTTTTTTCTATCCTTATTTATGAAAACAAACATACTTTAGGTTCATAAGACATCTCACAATTTATTTAAATAAAATATAATTACACAATTAAAACATGTTATCCTTAAATATTGTTGTTTAATTTAATCTATGGTCTTTATACTCTGTATTTTGTATTTAAAATATCGAGGATTTTACTGGAATCAAAAAGCCACACCCGCTGTTAAGTTTATTCAGGAATTATTAAAAAAAGCAATTTATAAATTGTTTTTAAAATTTAATTTAACGCAACGATGTGATTATTAAAATTCAGTGCTTGCTAGTTTTAATTTTTAAATAATATAATCTGTCTCGGTGTCCCCTTGTGCGGTATGGAGCAAAAGCATTTCAGATTAATATCACTGATCGATTTTTTATAGGTAAAATCATTATAACTATACGTGGGATTACGTTATTACAAAATATCTATACTAATATTATAAAGTTGAAGAGTTTGTTTGTTTGTTTGAACGCGCTTATCTCGGGAACTACTGGTCCGATTTGAAAAATTATTTCAGTTAGATAGCCCATTTATCGAGGAAGGAATTTATTATCATCTCGGTAAGACCAACAGGAGCGGAGCCACGCGGGTGAAACCGCGGAGTGCAGCTAGTTATGAAATATAAATAAAATAAAATAGCAGGTGGCGACTAGTTAAGTACTAACAATTGACAAGCATGATTCAACCAATAACTCAAAGATTCTGAAAATATAAAAAATATCCATATCAGAATTCCCAGAAAAGAGTGATAGAAAGTATTTACCGTTATTAGAAATAGAGTTGAAATTTATCACTTTGTTAGCCTTTTTATATTTTTCAAAGAAATATAAACACCCGGAGCCACGCTTCAGTCTATTGTTTTTCTAAGATCCTTGGAAAGATTTTATTTTCACATGAAAGTAGAGAAACAAGATGAGTCAAGAAAATGGTGTGATTAATTTATTTAATCGGAGAGTGAATGAAGTCGGTTCAAAAATATCTATGTCCCTTTGCCTTTGCATAATTTGAGATCGTTTATCGTGCAAAAATTAAACATGGTACCTACTAATACACGTTTTATCATTCATATATTTAAAAAATTAAGATTTTAATAATCAGTAATATTTTATTAAGTGAAGGTTAAGTGTTAACCATACAATTGCGTCCCTATTTTCTCCTTCACTTTCAAGAAAACATGCTAAACAACATGTCCTATTTCTCCTAAAATTGTTTGCGCTTTGACATAAAACTAAAAACTTCAGAGAAAAAAAAACAGAATTTACGGTTTTTTCTTGAACAATCTCTTCCAGTAACTTAAAACCAAGGTTCTGAATAAATAAATATTTATAGTTACTTCAGTTGAAGCTCCTACGCGTGAACTTAAAAGAATAAAGTGCAATATAAAGTTACCCGCCTACAAACTAAGTGAAGATGCAATTCAGATTTTCATTTATCAGTCTTCATTTCGAAGTATTTATGGGTATGAGTAATTAAAGTTTTAGTTTGTTAAAGGTTCGAGAAGGAACGTGATTAAATTGATTTAAAATACTAACATTGAACATCACTGTTACAAATTGTGCTTACAACTAGTGAAAGATAACATCGTTAGGAATTAGGAAATGATCACCCAAAGACTAAAAAGTTTGATATGTGTTTTTTATCAAGTGTTATATGTTTGTGAAAATATTTATTTGACCAGTGTAGTGTATATTACCTAAGAGCATTTCCTTATTAAGGCAATTTTTTTTTAATATTGAGCTCTCGGACTGTGTATCCAATTCATTTACGTAGTATTATTTAATTAATATTATGATCTTAGGCTGCAATAATAACAATAATAGTGATGATTATAATGAGTAAGTAGAGCAATTTTAGGTGCTTTGTTTTCTAATCAAATCAAATTCAAGCAGTGACCACAGTCACAGATTAGATACTAGCCACAGTACTATTAAGGACAAGTTTAAAATAAATGTAAATGCCTTTTCAATTTACTAATTAATAATGTATTTGCAATTAAATACCCGCAACCCCATTAACTGTAGTGTTTTAAAAGCCAACTTCATTAAAATTCCATTAAATAAAAGTTTATTTCACAATAATGGCAACATTTTCATCGAAAAGTAACAATAATTTCGTATTTTATTTACGCAAATCGCGTATAAACCCGGTAGGAAATATCCTAATTTGTTATTATGTACTTAGGAAAAGAGCCTATCCGGGGGGAGCCGCGGCGAGCAGCTAGTTATACCTAAATAATATATGTATATGTAAGGTTAAGAAGACAATACTGCGATATATTCCAATATCTAAACATAAAAGCAACTGTTTACTCATTTTAAAACACATAAACAAATATCAAAATCCTCTTATTTGCAAGCTTTTTCCAATTTACAAGTTGAAAGTCCCTAAATAAACGAAGGCCAGATACAATTTCCTTTAATCCAGCGTGTTTGAAGATTAATGCGAATGTTTCATTGAGAATTGTAATGTCGAAACCACTACCAATGAACTAAATACGCAAAACATACGAAACACGATCGACTAAGCAATGTTCTTGTGATTCAAAGAATGTTTCTTTTGTGTTTGACTTTAAAAGGTGCCTTATTCCAGCTTACCACGCGCGGCTTCGCTCCCTTTGCAGAAAACTTTACAAATCTGTATACTAAAACCTTCCTCAAAAACCTTTCTATCTATTAAAAAACCTCATCAAGTCGCGGAAAGCGACTTTGTTTTATAGGTATTACTAGATTTCCGCCCGCGTTATGAAAGAAAACCCCGCATAGTTCCCGTTCCTGTTGGATTTCCGGGATAAAAAGTAGTCTATGTCATATTCTGGGTCTTCAGGTACCTACATACCAAATTTCATTGTTATCGATTCTGTAGTATTTGCGTGAAAGATTGAAAGAGAAACATCCATCCATCCATCCATCCTCACAAACTTTCGCATTTATAATATTATTCGTATGTAGTAATGTACCTACCAATTTAGATAGTAGGCTACTTTTTGCTTACAAAAATTAAATAGGATTGAAATATGTAGGAAATGGCTGTCGCGCGATAACATGAAATTCACGAGACATGAAATGAATTGTATTTGTTTAGTATTTTCTTGTGTTTGATTTTAGGCAAGTTTTATACATTTAGAAATTAATAATTTGAACGGATTTAAACGCGATTTATTATTTATATTAGACTGTCTCCCCGTAACCACGCTCGCTGCAGTGTGCGAACCTTTTTGATAATCCATACTAATATTATAAATGCGAAAGTAACTCTGTCTGTCTGTCTGTTACTCAATCACGCCTAAACTACTGAACCAATTTTCATGAAATTTGGTATGGAGATATTTTGATACCCGAGAAAGGACATAGGCTACTTTTTATCTCGGGAAAATGACGCAATCCCGGAAATCCCACGGGAACGGGAACTATGCGGGTTTTTCTTTGACTGCGCGGGCGAAGCCGCGGGCGGAAACCTAGTAATATATATACAGTTAGATAGCCCATTTATCGAGGAAGGCTATAGGCTATATATCATCACGCTAAGACCAAAAGGAGTGGAGCACTGCGGGTAAGACCGCAAGGCACAGCTAGTAATTAATAAATCCTTTAAGATCCGTTTAAATCTTTAATTTCGAAAGATATTTGTTTTTCATGCTTAACAAAATCACCATTGAACTGAAAACATCTATTTATAAAAAGTAAATTATTATTATTTATAATCTTCATATTTTTGTGAAGTGTAGCCGCGGGGATCATTCAGAACCGCACTTGAATAAAAAGGTCAAGTGTGAATCTGTTTTAAAGTATATTTCATTTGAGAGCTCTGTTTAGTATATTACTGTGAGAAATACTTATTGAATAAAGAATTTTATTATTCAGAGAAATGGAAAAGCATGGAAAATCTATACTTAATATTATAAAGCTGAAGTTTGTTTGTTTGTTTGAACGCGCTAATCTCAAGAACTACTGGTCCGATGTGAAAAATTCTTTCATTTTTACATAGCCCATTTATCGAGGAGCTATATATCTCAGACCAACAGGAGCGGAGCAATGCGAGTAAAACCGCAGGGCACAGCTAGTGTAATATACTTTTGGTTTTCAGTTCAAAATTCAAGAGTTATTCCATTTGGTTTTACTTGTGTAGTGTGTGTGTATAACTTGTAGATGTAATTTTTTTTAACTGCATATACTTGATTTTCATAAGCACTACGTAACTACGTGTTTTCACCACAATTTTCATTAAAATTTGTATCTTAACTACTCGTACAGTTTTGAAGCTCCAACCCCTTTCTAAACATGTTTGTAACCACTCCAGGGAAATCATCAATTATAACACTAAATACAGCACTTACTTTATATGCTACAGTTAAATAGATAATATTATTTTATAAAATAATATTCATTTTTACGCTTGTTATTTTAATCCTGCTATAAACTTGAAGAGAGTATATTAAACACAGTTGACAGATATATACGTATACACGTCGTTAAACCGTTCCAACGTCAAAGGAAATTACGGGACAAACAGACGGAAATTTTAACGGTTCTATTTTACTTTTATGTGAAATAAACATGTGTTTATTTATTACGTCGAATGGTTATGAAATGTCAGCCATTTTCTTTGATTGAATGTTTGAAAGGTCGATAAATGAATCAATTTGAGTAGGTGGTAACATTTTTATTAATAAATAGAGGCTAGAGGTCCATCCCGATTTTAAGATTAGCGTGTTCAAATAAACAAACAAATTATTATTCAAACAAATAAACCATTTATCTTTACTTTTTATAGTATGTATAGATATTAAGATTTCACAAAAAAGTTAATTAACCTACAAATAACTTACCAAAAACAGTATTTTCTTCTTAAGTTCTATTAATAATACCTACGGAACTCTAAAGCAATAATCCGAACTGCGCAATATGCATTGTTTCCCATTGTCTGCCGGAAGCTTGACGACTGATTAACTATCAACTCGCTGCATTGTCTCGCTTATTGTTCAGCAGTTCGAGGGCTGTTACAATCTGTTCATTGATTTTTATTATTTTATTATTGTTTCTATAGCATTGGCTATTTATTATGTGAATTAAATTGATAGTACTGATGTATAAAGTAGAAAATTATTGTTTCTTTTAAGCGTTCAGAAGTTAGCTTCTTTGGATGAATTTTGCAATGTATTTAGACAGAAATATGGAAAACTAAAAGGTTATATTTTTTTTAAATAAAGCTTGCAAATGTTTTTAAGTTTAGTTGTATAAATGAAAACATTAAAAATAGCTATAAAATGTTGATTAGGTAATTCATAACATTCTATAATAAACACGCAACGTCTCTACATAATTTATAAATTTACTAGATTTCCGCCCGCGGCTTCGCCCGCGTTTTCAAAGGAAAACCCGCATAGTTCCCGTTCCCGTGGGATTTCCGGGATAAAACCTATCTTATGTGTTAATCCAAGTTACCCTCTATATGTGTGCTAAATTTCATTGTAATCGGTTCAGTAGTTTTTACGTGAAAGAGTAACAAACATCCATACATACATACATCCATACTTACAAACTTTCGCCTTTATAATAGTATTAAGATAAAAGCTATACCTATTGCTTCGTTTTTCTGGTTCATTTACCTATTCCATATAGCGTATTCTATAGCTATAGCTCTTTAGCATATTCTAGCCTAACTAAAGCTAAGCTAAACGAAAAGACGCACCAACCTTACTTTTCATATCATTTCCTTGTACCCCTGTAAAACCTTTGTAGCAAACAAAATATGTCTCAATTAATGTCACGAAAACGCGCTGTTACTCGCTATAAAAGGACTCATAACTTTAAAACGACCGGTTAGGGAAACGACGGGAATAAAAATATATTTCGTTCAAAAGCACATGGTATTTCATTTAGACCCGACGACGTGCGTTTGAAGCGTCTTATTATGGTTGTAAAAGGTCAATTTTTTCTACCTATATAATAATATGTAGTTGTATATGTTAGCTAAAGGCAAAGAATACTGAGGTGCTAAAAATAATAGAAAGAATTTTATTATTTCCCTGTTCGAAAGCGTAGGCCTAACATAGTAATATATTTACAAATACTATGACCATCTTCAATCTACGATAAAATACTTTAAAATCAACACATATAGCCGTTTTTATAAAACTGTAACATATACCTCTATTACGCTCTATACCTTTGGCATTATAAGTATTAGCAAGGATATTGTAAACGTATTGAACTATAATATAAACAGACAAACAGACGTGACATATTATGAGTTAATCTAACAGTAATTCATTGTACATGACATATCTAGTTCAGGTTCGCTACAGATGTGGGGAACTTAAAGGTCTTATAAATTATCTAACGTCGACCCTAATATAGTTTTAGTATTATAATGTCTACCTGTGATTTGTTATCAACTACCTTGTTAAGCGTTTGTGTTAAGCATTTCTATCTATGTCTATCTTTAATGATGAATAAAACTTCATGTAAATGAAAAGTAAAAAAATTATAGAACACGTTCAAACTCTTGAAATTATTGTTATGTCACCGATCCTTGAAAAGTTTACAATTTTTGAATTAAATCTGTCTTTAAAGTGGGTCAAAATTAATTCCAAGGGAGTCGTGTACGTACAAATACAGGTAATACAAGGGTAAAACTAATAAAAGCGTGTTAAAATAACTGTTACTTAATATGTATGAAGCAACGTCTTAATGATGTGTTGAAGCAATGAATATATTGAATGAATGAATAAATATAAACTATTTTTCTTACATGTTCGTGTAGTATATTATAATATTTATTTATGTTAAAATTGAAGGTAAACATTAGATCTTTTTATAACCTATAAGGTGTCGCTGAAAATCAACTCTACAGGGAAAGCCTGTGCTTTTACTGTAAAATGCTGAGCGGCAATCCTTTTAGCATGTACCTAGGTTGTTAAGTAGATTTTTAGTACATAAATTGTTAATTTATAAAACTGCCTAGTTGCTGACATAGTTTTATTATTATACAAACATATCAAAAAAGGTCCATCACCTGATGCAATATTTCCGTAGCATTACAAACGAGGTCACTAGCAGAAAGGTCGATATAATGTCGGAATTTCCTTGTTTCCATTATTATTAATAGCTTAGTTCCCTTTTTCATATAATTCCACACTTCCGTATATCGTAGGAACCGATATATATTTACAATGATCAAATTAATGTTATTGTAGAGTATTTTCCTGTAAGGTAAAACTTAAACTTGTAGATGGCTGGACGCCAAAGTCCATTACTTTGGCAAAATAAGTTACACAATTAATTTTAAATAAATACAAGCTGTATACTTGATACGCATTAAAGTAAGTATGTTTCTTGACAAAGGAATAGATTGGGAAAAGCCTTTGATGCTATATTCTTATCACATATCTATACATATTATAATAAATCTGTAGAAGGGTCAATTCTGTACATTGAAAATATTGAAAAAATAAATAGCAGGGGGTGTTACTGGATCGATACCAATCCCAAATATGTCATTAAAAATTTTTTTGTCTGTCTGTCTGTCTGCCTGTATGTTCAGGCATCACGTGAAAACTAACGGTTCGATTTCGATGAAACTTGGTATAATTATACCTTATTATTCTGAGCATAAAATGGGATACTTTTTAATCTGAAAAAATACGTAGAAAAAAAAATATTAATTTTTCCGCGCGGACGGAGTCGCGGGCGGAAGCTAGTCGTGAAATAAAAACATCTGACATGCACTATTGTTACAAAATCGAACTTATCAAGTATATACCCAACTACCACTACATATAAACAATATCTTACTGATAATGCAAACGTATCATAAGCTTTTAAGAAAGAACTAATCTACCGGAAATTTCACATGGTTGAATTAATAAACCACCACACCCGTTAGCAGATGTATTACAGCTTTCCTTCAACACAGGAAAGTCTTGACAAATAAATAACTACCATTAGAAAAAACAACCATAATAGGTATACATAAAAGAAAAGACCACATTCAGTGGTAAGCATGTTTGAAATTATATTTTATTTCAATGATTCATGATTCGTATGTAAAATAACAAATGGGAGTCGTACATTAAATGAATGGCTCTTGGACCAATGATCATACTGAGTTGAGATATTCGCTTAATGTAATTATTATTGATTTCGTATAAGGTTGCTTCACACTACACTGAATAGTAGCTTGGTTTGGAAATAAATAAATCTATTTTATATTTTCATTGTTTCTGGTAAGGGTGTTTCACACGCGTATGGAACGTGGTTGGGAGTAAAGAAAAAAAGAAAAACTATTGGTATCGCCATTTGCAAAGTATGGAGAAATATCGCTACTAATATGATTGTTTATCGATTAGCATGTAATAATACCAATTCAGAATAAATAAATGTTTGCAAAATTTCCATTAAAATCTTAGAATAAAGTTACTATCAGGTTCATTACTTACGTTAATTTAAACATAATAACAAAACATTTACATTTACATTACGATTCGAGTGATTTCAAGCTAATAGGCAAAAGTACATAGTTGTATTCAATTATTACCATAGTTTTATTTATTTATTTTACATAGATAGGCACTTAAACACAAAACACAACTATCAGAAAATCTTATAGCTACTTCAGTAATTTGGCTCACAGCCTTGTTAGTTAGCGGTTAACCACGAGGTCCTTAGTTAAATCGTCGGTGGACAGTTATAATAAAAGTTTACATTTAGCAGAACAGCCTTTACTGATCCTCTTGTTATTAGGGAAATAATAATAATAATACAAGCCTTTATTATATGTATTGTACACAAAGTAAAGACAAAACAGGTTACATTATTATAATAGTTTATTATGTACAGTTTATTACTATCATTATAGACTTTAAAGATTAAAACGAATAATGATAAAGCACAAAAGAGCAAGTATAGAAGACATATCGTTTGAAATCGATTTCTTCCAGACAACCACAAAGCAAAGGAAAGCTGCAAAGGTACAGAGTAGGTGGTGTAAAAAAAATAAATAAATTATTAATAGATTTTAAACGTGATTTATTTATTATATTATTTACGACGTTTCGAACACTTTACAACGTGATCACGGGAAGACTAAGACGAAGACTAATACGTACAAAGTATTACATATAAACTCTATACAACAAATAAACAAAAATAAACGTGACGTCACTTTCAATGTATATAAAAATAAATTCGGTGTGTAAGTCAGCCATCAATTATGATGTAGGTTGTTATCTACCCGCGTCGTAAGCATTTAAACCTCAGTGCACATTAGTTCGCGATATTACATTACCGACCGGTCTAACGAGGGTCCGGCCGACTGTTACACCGTTGCGTAACGTTTGCAAATTCAATAACGTTATAGGTTCCCCTGTTTTGCGAAGGTTTAAAATATAGGACGATACTGTATGCCCAAACAGATATTATAACTTTCAGCCATCCAACTGCAAATCTGCAGCTCTATAATCCATCTTAATCTCGTTAATCTTTTAACTTTACAGAATTTAAATATGTATGGCTTAAACTAGTGCTTTGTTTTATACTATGTAATATGTATGTATTTAAAGCGGTTTGTAATATTAGTAATAGGAGCGCATCGCCAACAAACTGCTCTACAGTTTGGCGAAAATTTGTAAAAACAAAGATTTTTATATTAATAAATAAAAAAAAAAAACTATGTAATCAACTTTTCTTCTTTTCAAAGTGTTTAACAATTGTCGCACATCATCACTGCTTAATGGTTTAAAAGGCAGTTGCTACAGAGAATGACAAATACCTGTAGTTACGGTGTGACTGGTAGCCTAATTACATGTCCGAACAACATTTCCATAATTCTAGCTTAGAGCCTCCCTAAATGATAACACGAGGCACGTGATGCTGACTCCGTGACGTTGAAACTCGAGTCCTATAGGACTGTCCTACATGACACACCTTACTTATATTATTAATGCGAAAGTTTGCTTAAATGTATCAATTAACCTGTCAGTTTAAAACTCTAGAGCTATACAATATACTAACGTTGCTGCTTACAAAAACCACTGAACGGATTTTGATGATTCTTGGTAGCACTGTAGCTTATGTAAGTATATAACTATGTGGTAAGCTCTAGAGATATTTTCGTTTTAGTTTGAAGTTTTTCCGCGGGTTTTGCCGCGCGGAGTAAAACTATAATTTTGTATTTTTACAATTACTTGAACATTTGCCATTTCATTTTTTCTAAAAGTAAGTTAATTGTGATTAGGTATATAAAAAAATGATTAATCATATATTTTCACGATCTACGTGAAAGAAGATTTCCCTAAACATCTTTGAACCTACGTGTAGAAAGAAAGGTAGGAGAAAGGTAGGCTCTGCAATATTACCAGCTTCCACAACAGTTCTCTCATTATCTGCATCATCGTCACCATCATCATCACTATAAATTCGACATTTTATCGAAATTGTTTCATCCGTTTTCTAAACACATTTTCTTATTAAAAGGAAAATATTCTAAAAATAGAGCTTTACATAATAATATACACTAATATGAAACTTTACAGGTACATCAGTTATCAAAAATATAAAGGTTTTCATGTAAAAAAATGTTCCGCGCATTAAGTTAATTCAGATGATTAAAATCTTGCGACTTCCGAGCCGAGACTCGTTGGAAACTGGGTCATTCCATGTGTATTAGAGCTGCTACGTTATCGCAAATCACTGTGAAATAATAATAATAATCACTCCTTGCCGATTTCGGCTACAGCGACTGCTATGTGTCGTCGTTACGGTGGGTCAACAATGCCCTGTCGTGCGCTCGGAGATGGCTAATATAGCCAATTTTAGCGAGGAATGTGCGGTCACATTTTGGGCAGGTCAAAACACCTCCTTGATAATTATAATAAATTGCCACAGGTGGTCGGGCTTTGAGCTCATCGCGTTTGGCATCCAGATCCCTGCAACGATCTTCCTCGAAAGCATTGATGTTTTGCTTTAACAGGTGTCTCCACTTTGAGCGATCATCAGCCAGAGACTCCCATCTGGAGGAATCGATGCCACATTTTTTCATGTGCCGCTTTAACACGTCCTTGTACCGTAGCAGTTGCCCTCCGTGTTTACGTTTGCCTTCCTGTAGCTCACAGTAGAAGATACGCTTAGCTATCCTTTCTTCAGGCATCCGGAGTACATGGCCACACCAACGTAATTGTCGTTGCATGAGAACTGCTTCTATACCGACGGTGTTAGCGCGGCGAAGTATTTCTGTATTTCTGACACAGTCAGACCATTTAACACCTAGTATATCTCGAAGGCACTGCAAGTGGAAGCGATCAAGAATGCGGATGTGTTTACGATAGAGGCACCAAGTCTCCGATGCATATAGAAGATTGGGCAATACTATAGCCTTGTAGACTGACACTTTTGTCGCCACTTTCAGATCATGAGAGCAAAGTACCTTCCGTCTCAGCTTACCAAAAGCAGCCGACGCCGCGTTAATTCTAGCATTTATTTCGCATTCAAGGTCGCACGTCGAAGATATGATACTACCCAGGTACTTAAACTTCCCTACCGGCTTCAGGACATCTTGGTGGAGACAGATATTCAATGGTTGGTTCACTGAACCCGATGACATAACTTCGGTTTTTCGGATGTTAATCTTGAGACCGAATTTGTTGCATGACTCACCAAGACCAGTCATGAGCCTTTGAAGAGAGTCAGATGAGTCCGTTATAAAGCACAAGTCATCCGCATACATAATTTCAGTTATTATGGTATGAGAGACTTTAGTACGAGCACGCAGTCTGTCCAAATTGAAGAGCTTCCCATCCGTTCGAAACCTAATCCTAACTCCTACAGGAGCCATTTCGATGCAGTCCTTAATTACGACTGCAAAGTAGATTGCAAATAGTGTTGGTGCAAGAACACAACCCTGTTTAACACCACAGCTAACAGAAAAGTAATCTGATTGCTCTCCACCAACAGCGACGCAACATCTCATGTCGTCGTGAAAGAGCCTTATCATTCGAAGAAACTTCTCTGGGCAACCTACTTTTTTCAGTACTATCCATAAAGCCTGACGAGGAACACTGTCAAATGCCTTCTCTAAGTCAACAAAAGAGAGAAACAATGGTCGACTTTGCTCGCGACTTTTTTCCTGAAGCTGTCGTACAGAAAAAATTGCTTCACAGGTTCCTCTGCCAGGACGAAAGCCAAACTGGGTCTCCGGAAGGAGCTCTTCTGATAGTTTAAGAAGACGGTTGAGCAAGACTCTAGCAAAGATTTTACCAGGTACAGAAAGGAGTGAGACACCACGGTAGGAATTGCAATCTGATCGACTACCTTTGTTTTTGTACAGAGTGCAGATGCGAGAGATCTTAAAGTCTGGTGGAAGCAGTTCTTCGTTCCACATTCGCACAAAAAACTGCCAAATCGTAGTATGTATCTCATTTCCACCATATTTAATCAATTCGCCAGGTATATTATCCACGCCAACCGCTTTTTTATTACTCTGCCCCCTGATGGCTCCTATTACCTCCAGCAACGAAGGTGGTTCTTCCAACTCTGGAACTTCCGGCGAACTAGGGAGATTATTTATGTATTGAAAGTTTGGAGTTCGGTCGGTATTTAGTAAACTATTGAAGTATTCTGCCCATCGTCTTAGAATATCTTCTTTGGCAACAATAAGTTGAGTGCCGTCATGAGACCTGAGGGGCACACTGTTACGCGGTGTTATTCCAACCAGTTTCCTTAGTTCAGCATAAAATTCACCTAGCTGCTGGGTGCTGGAAAGCCATTGTAAATATTCGGATTTACGGAGCCACCAGTTGTCTTTAGTGTCTCGTGTTAGTTTTCTTAGGTCTGAACTACTCTTTTTAATTTTTTCCAATTGATTGTTATTTCGATGTTCATTATGATCATATTGTCTAAGGAGGGTGCGATGGTGACGAAGAGCTTTAGACAACTCGGCATCATTCTCATCAAACCAGTCTTCATTCTTACGTTTCGTAATACCTAAGGCCTGTTTAGCCGTTGTTACAATTTGTGATGAAAACTTACCCCAACAAGCCAAGAGGTCATCGTCGTTATTCCCTGACAGAACCTCATCATTTAACATATCTATGTACTGTTGGCGAGTATCAGGATCCCAAAGCTTATCCACATTAATACCCGTGGGCTTTACTCTGCAGGATCTGCGTGGGTATCGCATGCGGAGCCTTAATTTTATTAATATTAATCTATGATCTGACCAACAATGAGCACCACGCATCACGCGAGTTATAAGAACCTGGGACATGTCAACTTGTCGAACAATTGCGTAATCTATCAGATGCCAATGACGTGACCTAGGGTGCATCCATGTAGTTTTATATTTGTCTGGGAGCTGGAAGTGTGTGTTAGTAATAGACAGGTTAAACTGCGTACACAAACTTAGCAACAACTGGCCATTGCTGTTCATGTTCCCCACGCCATGTTTCCCCAGAACCTTGGGCCACGCCTTATAGTCACAGCCAACCCGCGCATTAAAGTCGCCCATCAGTAAAACTTTTTCTCTAGGTTGAATCTTCGCAAGAGTTCGAGTAAGTTCATCATAAAACCTCCCTTTAGTTTCGTCGTCCTTATCTAGTGTAGGTGCATACACACATATGATGTTGAGATAATTGTTATTGGTCATATGTAATCGCAAAGATATTATGCGGTCTGATATGTACACTGGACACTCTTCAAGTCTATTTGCAATTAGAGTCTTAATGGCAAATCCGACGCCAGAGCGCCTGGGTTCAGAAGCTGAGGTCCCTTTCCAATAGAACTTGTATCCACCGCCTTGTTCTACAAGCTCGCCCTCGTCAGCTAAATGAGTCTCGCTGAGTGCAGCTATATCCACTTTGTACCGGCCGAGTTCACGAGCTACGACGGCAGTCTTTCTTTCTGGACAGAGATTTATGTCGGAATCGAGTAATGTACGCACATTCCATGCGCCAAATGTCATGAAAGATGTAATTATTTGGTTTTTCTTAATTCTTCGTCGACCACGTGGAATTTGGGATGCCTTGGTAGCCGTGGTTACTACCACCCTTCAAGTTGTGGGATAAACATTTTTTTGGGACACCTTTTCTAGTCCCGTCCCCGGCTGGGCGGGGGAAGCAGAGTCACCCTAAATAGGGCTGCTTCGACACTCGGTATGCTGCCGAACCTGTACTGTTATCCCGAGTGCAGCGCAGGAGCGACCATCATTATCCAAGCCGCCTGTGTGCAGGCTTCCGACAAAGCCAGGTATGCATCACAACCTGACCTCTCTACTTCTACCTATCGCCACAGGTCTTAAAGAAGTCTCGAAGTCCTTATAGCATAGCAGTCTATTGCGCTACGATATATTAAGGTGCAAGAGCATACGCGCAGATGCAATTGCACACACTCGTCCTCTCTCTTCTGAGCCCAGTGGAACGGAGACCGCTACGACTGGAAAAGAGATTGGATGATGTGTCTGGCCGACGGTCTCTTTGGCACCTCAACCGTCGCCCTAAGCCTTCCACCATGCTTTGCTAACTCGCCGAATCCGCCAGGTCCGTTGCATATCTGATATGGTTGCCTTCATCGCCGAGACAGTCTTTGTGCACTGTGCAGGAGGTGTCTGCGATTAGACCATGTTAAGCAAACAAGGTCCCCCCTCATCCAGGTTTCGCCCGCGAGCCAACGCGGTTTCCCGGGGTGTGGCCGCTGCATGCACTACAGCTACTTGGAGCCACTGGTGAGAGGATTATGGAACACCTACGGTTTTTGGAGCACTATACCCTCACAATAGGGTGGCTTATAGTACTTCCAATGAGTCTGCCGTAAGATGCCCCACTACACCCCCACACTACACTGTGAAATAACAGTTATAATAACAGTTATTTCGCTGGCTATTTAAATGTGATAGAAATGTTATATACAAGTTATCTGAAAGAAGAAAGACAATGAATTAAAGACGTGTCTCTTTCTCTTACTCTCATTCCAGTAAGTATTGTAGTACTTTATAATACAAGTATATAATATAGTTTAGCGTCAAAAGAGAAACATTTTTTCTTTAACATTAAATTCAATTTATGAACTAGTTTCACACAAATGAATTGAGTCACTTACGCTTACGCCTTTGAAAAATTCCGTTCACTTTATCACAAATAATATTTGCATATTAAAAGTAACAGTGATATTTCACAGCGTCCTCCCATCACTAGCTGCTACACATGTTAGAATATTTCTATTACGAAATTCAGCACGTAGTTTTCTTTTGACTTTGCGTTGTTTCGTTTTAACTGGGATTCTAAAGGATTTAATCAAAACTACTTTTTTATTTCTATGTTTTGTGATATCCCGTATGAAAGGTGTTTTTTAAATAAACGAATATATTATCTTTTGCAATGGACTTTCACAGTAAAAGGATAAAAGATGGTTGTCGATCTTAGTACTAAAACTAAGGTTTAACTAGGTTAAACTAATTGATATCGATGTTGTTAGATTATAAATTAATTAATAGTTGTGATAAATGTATATTGTATAAAGATGCATAAATTAAAATTTATCATTTAAGCATACTGATACCTTGTAGTTTAGGCTTTAGGGTGCTTTTCCACTAATATTGTGCGAGGATGTGTAGCGAGGAATGTGTTTAAATAACCAATAGTATCGCTTCATTTAGTTTGAAGCGGTTAGGGTTTGAAGCGATACTATTGGTTATTTACAAACACATTCCTCGCTACACATCCTCGCACATTATTGGTAGAAAAGCACCCTTATAGTGGGTTTGACGTTGTCAAAAATTATACATAATATGATGAATATGTACATATCTCTCAAAAAAAAAACATTTTATGACGCAATCGGATAAAAACATCCGTGATTCAAGGACTGAAACCCCATTAAATCTGTTATCCTTAATATTCATTGTTCCGCCATTATTTATTTATTATTCATAAATTCTCTTTCAGGATTCAAAGCTATCAATTTTTTTATATAAAAGCCGAAATAGGAGTGTAATGGTTTCAGGGATTAAGAATTTTTGAGTTCTCAATATTCTTTATATACAATTATTCTAAACTAGCTTTCCCCCCGCGGCTTCTTTCGCGTTTTTAAAAAAACCTGTGGGCTTTCCGGAATAAAAATTATGTGTTATTCTGGGTTTTCAGCTACCTACATACCAAATTTCATTATAATCGGTTCAGTTATATTTGCCTGAAAGAGTAACAAACATCCGTACAAACTTTGGGATTTATTATTGTATTTTCTAAAAGATACATTTCTATAGAAAATAAAATTATTATCAATAGGAAAGAATAAAACGACCAAAATTTATTAATATCTTATTTATTTCACATCTGTTTACAAAATAAATTGAAACACGATCTATTCTAAGAAAATATTTACATGTCCCTATATAACATTCTTTTGCTAAAACTATCCCTGGCTAATAATTCTGAGGTATTTTATTTTGAGTACATAGTTTATATATTTTTCCTGCGCTATTTACATTTCCACACATATTTATTTATTTATATACAATACACAATAATATGGGATTATTATTTCTTAAATAATAAAATGAGTAATTAAATGTAATATTTTATTAGCAAATACATTCATAAAAATCTTAATTACGACATAGTTTATACAAAATTTCTACCCTTCTCTATATAATTAACTCAATTTGTACTGATTAACATAAAAAACTGATTTAATTCCAATATTTTTTTTCATACTGTTAATATAGACTTGTGCGTGTGACACCTATATTAATTGTCTTTGACGTATGCATGTGTGTGTGTTTTTGTGTCTGAGTATTAGAAATGTATATTTGTAAAACGAAATATAATAATGAAATTTATTTTATGTTCATCGATTCTGTCGATTGTGTGTTTGTGTTAAATTTGTTGTGTCGAGGATTTACGGGTATGATCATCATTCGAAAAAATTATTACAACAATTTCAAGTGAAATTCGAGTAAGAAAGCTACAACTTTTTCTACATAACGAAAATATCTATAGAATAGGTAACAAATGAAATTCAAATCTATTTACTAAACTACACGTTTCATAAGAAGTAGCGTATACACATCCGTATGTACATAGTAATTAGAAATATTATCTTTAATTACATCTTTGTTTTAATTAATTATTACAATTAATTAATAATTAATTAATAATTAATTAATGTTTGTCCTCAATGGACTCCTAAACCACTTAACCGATTATAATAAAATTCACACACCATGTGCAGTTTGATCCAACTTGAGAACATGTAGGTACCACGGGCGAAGCCGGGGCGGACCGCTAGTCTATTATATTTTCTATATTAATCTTGATAATTATTACACACAAGGCAATCTAATTCTAAAGTTTGTTCGGATTCACGAAAAACATTTATACACATTTTTATTAATAGAATGAAAGATATGATTTTCTTCTAAGACTAGTATCCTAAAGCTAAATATTAAGTTTCTTATTGGTAGGAAAAATCTCTGTAACAAACATAAGATATATCGTGTGAATATTTTATACATAAAATATGCAGGTATTGTACAACTTTTCACATTACCTATATCATTCAAACTAAACTACAAAAGACTAATATAAAGGTTACACAAACAAGTTAATAACTCAAATTCTTTTGCAATACTTTTGATAACAAATAATATGAACAATCACGACCGCTTTTTAATTCTACAGACAGTATATAAAGAAAAAATGTGTGCGTGTACTAGTGTACACACGTAAGAAGTGAAACTTCTTTATGACCTTA
>CAJQZM010035414.1:57699-100846 GCA_907164665.1 Colias nastes
AGAAAAAGATGGCGCGTAACGGAAAAATGTCACGCGTAACGAAAAAATGTTATACTAAATTTTTTTCCAACCCCGATAAAGAAGTTTCACTTCAAAAAACACATTGATTTGCGTTTTGTCTCTATAATTCCGTTTTCATTATTAAAACAATTATTAAAAGGTAACAATCTGTAAAAATCATACAATCTTAAAAACCATGTCCTCCAATATCTTTTCGAAAGAAAATTATCAACATCATGAGTGAGAATTTTTACTCCTATAATACTAAAGGTACATAATACTTATAATATGATGTAAATAAGTATATTATATACTTACATCGCTATTTTTTAAAATTATCGGGCTATTAACCACTTTATTAAGCGGATTAAGCTTTAAATGCTTCCCCACAAGTAATATTTAAATCTATACATATAAATATTATTTTAATACTTCGATATCTTAAAATTATAACATTGAATTAATTGTATTTTTTAAATAAACCTATTATCATTAAGAGGAGGCTCCATAAATTTTATGTGAATTTGCATTAATATTCTGAAACAGTCACACATACAATCAAAATGGAACTTTTTAGTATATGATTTATTGAGTCTTTTTCTTTCCATGTACAAGACAGTTACGTAATTGTAACATTTTCGCTCGATTCATTTTTTATTCAAAAATTATGCCGTGTTAGCGTCTAGCACCGTAGCGGTCTAACCGATCTCTCAGTGCCAGAAATTATGTTAGGGAGCCTCCTCTTAACTACACGATTTTCATAAAATACACACTTAATTCCGTATTTATGATCCTTAACCTATATACAATATAATGTTTTGTTTGTCCTTTTATATTGACATAGTGATGAATTGATTTTGATATTACCTTTCTAGATGATAGGTTCTGATTCATTCTAATTGATTAACCCTATAGAAAGGTTGAAAAATATTAGATATCTACAAAATACACACAAATACCCAGTTTAATAATTATACATTATGTACTCGGAATAATATTTTAATTTTTATAAATATATTTCCATAATATTTTAGTTAATAAATATTTCAATTGACTAACACTTATTTGCATAATATAGTATTTGGAATGAAGCAATATAATCAACGCATGTAAATAATACTTTGGTACATTTGAGTCGAAAATTAATGATTAAAAAATACGAAAGATCAGAAGACATAATATATGCTTTGCCTTCTTTAAAAAAACTTACTTTCCTCGATCTCTCACATTTTTAATTATACCTTAAAATTCATTTGAAAAAGTCTATTCAAGGTAAAATGTCATACACACAATGTATTTTTCCGTCAACATCTATTCTGTATTTTTCAAACAATTCACAATACTTTATACTTGACAAATTAATATACTCAAACATGCTCCAACCATTTCAAGTGAATAGAACTATACATATACAACTAGATCGCATTGTTTGTCCGTTAAAAACCTTTCATATGCATGCAACGCAAATAGACAATGGTTTTTGAAATGGAATATTAATATAGAGCAAATGTATTTTAACTAGCCGCTACACCTGACTTCGTTCCCCTATTTATTATTAACTTCATTAGGTTACTAATCTTAACAAAAATATACTATGTATTTTGTATGCGATATCTCTATTCTGATAAATACATTGACAAAATATTTTTTCAATGATTGCAGAAAAATATACTAACTTCTTAGCAACTGTCTTTACTAATAAAATTTGTTAAATATATGTTTTTTTCATTTAATAAGCAAAATATTCATGCAAAAAACCATTGGACAGATAAGCTTCAAGCGTTAACTTCAACTTGCGAAGTATAAGCCTATATAAAGGCTTGAATCATAATACTTTAATGCCTTATCATAATAGATTAAAAATATTCTCCACGAATGAGTAGAATATGCGGAAGTTTATGTCATAATTAATAATAATAATTCAGGCCTGGATAAATAAATATATTTCATAGGTATTTCAAACATCTAGGTAATCCAAGCTTGTACTATAGAAGACATATCTATACTAATATTATAAAGCTGAATAGTTTGTTTGTTTGTTTGAACGCGCTAATCTCAGGAACTACTGGTCCGATTTCTTTCGGTGTTAGATAGCCCATTTATCGCCAAGACCAACAGAAGCGGAGCCACGCGGGTGAAACCGCGGAGCGCAGCTAGTAACTCATAAACATACTAATAGGTACAATTTTCACAATTGCAGAAATATGGTCTAGCCTCTAGCATTATATAATCCAAGTCAATTTTAAAGAAATATTATTTTGTAGAACATTCACTTATTATAATTAAAATATCAGGCCATAGTTACCCTTTGTAAAAGAACTATGTATATACATACATGTTTCATATAGCTTTTTACGAAAATCTTTGGTTTCAGTTTGGTGTAGATTTATAAGCAATATATAATAAAATAAATACTTTCTGTGCGCTGCAGCCAAGTCTTAAGTAATTGGAATGAAGCAGGAATGATATTACGTACAATTTCTTATAATTAGCAGTTATATAGATAAAGATATATAATATGAATATATAATATATTATTTGCCTTTAAATTTTGCTTGTTCTTTCTTCTCAATTTACCTGCAACAGAAAATATAAATGATTAAACATTGAAATAAAGTTTAAATTCTTATCTTAATTTATGATTAAGATTAAATCAAATTATTTATTTAAGCTCTCTTTTGTCTAACAAATAAATCTAATTAGTTTAAACTGTTTCATCTAGCCTTGCAAATTCGTATAAAAATAAAGCCCTATTTTGCAATCTAATCTAGGTAATATTCTTATCTATAATCTAATCTACTTATATTACAAACTCAAACATTTATTCATTCAATTATACTTCTTCTAGAAGCTCTTTTGAATCGTCATTACATATTTATAACATTTACCACCGATTCGGAAAGCAATAATATCTACCATCTATCTCATAAATCAGAAAATTTATAGAATAATATCATTAATATCAAACATCAAACATCATTCCATCATACCAACCTACCAATTCATCAAAATCCCTTTATTATATGAAGGATAATTATACGTCAAGTCACATTCCATAGCGGCGCGAAGGCTCGTATGGAATCCCTCATAAAGCCTCCGTGGCTGTCAAATGTGCCTCCATTTAACGACTGCCTTGGCGTGAATGGGACTGACGTTGTTCAGATTTTATAGTTGTGGGAGCCTTTAATTAAGTTGTATTAGGTATATGAAGTTATGTTTGCTTTCAAGTTAAAGATGCTTTTGATATTTCAAGCAAAGAATGAGTATAATATTTATAACTTTTGCGTTTGATACGTCGTGCTTTTCTTTTCCGATGTACTATTTTAGTTTTATAGATTATTAGCGGTATATTGATATTTATAAATAGTTTAAGTAATAATAAATTCAAATGTACTTTTGGTAAAGGTATTTATTTTACAGATGAACTATTTTTATATCTTAACGAAATCCATAGCGAAAGTAACTCTGTCTGTCTGTCTGTTACTCAATCACGCCTTAACTACTGAACCAATTTACATGAAATTTGGTATAGAGATATTTTAATACCCGACAAAGGACATAGGCTACTTTTTACCCCGGGACATAGGATAGGTTTTATCCCGGAAATCCCACTGGAACGGGAACTATGCAGGTTTTTCTTTGACTGCGCGGGCGAAGCCGCGGGTGGAAAGCTAGTTTCATATAAGTGAAGATAATCATAAAATAGACTTCAGGTATTCCACTAAAAACGCTAAAAGAATATATAAATATAATACTAGACATTACTCATTATAGATAAGTGCTTCATAAATTCTCTTAATTCAACTTGTAAAAGCTTTTAAAATTGATGAAATTATAACAACAAAAAAGATGATAATGCTAAAACTCGATAATTTTTTTTTATTATAATTGTATTAGAAGATAAGTAATTGAACCGAAAGTACACTTAAAATTACTGTTATAATTATTAATAAAAAGTAAAATTTATTTTTTATTCGTGTAACTAAGAAAAATATGACGTCACATCTCAATACAAATCCATCAAGACCTTTTATATAGCTTATGTAAGCTATATATAGAAGAAACATACATTGATTGAGACATACATAAATACATAGTGAATGTGACATTCAAGAAAACATAGGCCTCCTTGGGGTAAAAACGTTCTTAGAAATAAAAGCCATAATAATTAATATACCACAAAAACCATGAATACAGTCTACGCGAGATGTAGGCACTGTAGCACCGTAGCACTCTACGAAAATGTCAAACGTAGGCGCGTAGCAATCTCGTAGCGTGAATACTACAAAAATAGCTTTCACTGAGAGAAATATATGCTTTGAATACTATGTATTAAAAGGAGTATTATTACTTTTGTGTTATGTACGTATTGAAATGTATAAAGATTTATTTCGTAATATTTCAGTTTATGAAAATTCAAGGATGTTCTAAATAACTGTTTTTAATAAAGAAATTTATTATTGTCTCATTAGCTGTTCCTAGTATCGGGTGAAATTATTTATACTTAATTTAATTTGAACAATAAATATGATTACAATCATATTTCCAGCAAACAACATTTTTATACATTTTATTACATGTATAGAATGGCTTCAAATTATAATTATAATTGCTTACTGAATTTAAACACGTAAGATTGTGTATTTCTTTATTGTTAATAAAAAAAGTTTTGGCATTTTTCACTTATGTTATAATAGATGTTTTTCAAAACTGAACATTGTTTTTAGCTCGTTCTCATTAATGGGCGTTTCTTACGACCTACTAAAACTTATTAGTAATTTATTTTTGAATAATCTATATAATGGGCGAAGGCCGGGAGGCCCGCTAGTTATTGAAGTGAAACTTCTTTATCGGGGTTGGAAAAAAATTTAGTGTAACATTTTTCCGTTACGCGCCATCTTGTTTTTATCCCTACCACGCGTGATTGTCGTATTTCTGTAAAGTTGCATATAGTAAATTATTTTTTGAAAAATAAGGTCATAAAGAAGTTTCACTTCTTACGTGTGTACACTAGTACACGCACACATTTTTTTCTATAAATATAATATGTCAAACACAAGCAATAGACGGGGTCAGTAACCAATACGCTATTATCCAATTATAAAAAGTAAAAAAACTAAAACCCAACTACGACAATAACCGGCGCTGAAAAAGTATAAAACAAGATTTCAGAATACTGAACTGAACAAAGTTGCTAATGTAGTTGCAAGTAAATGGACACAGTAGATTCTACCAAGATGCCTTCGTTGTAAATTGACAATAATGTCATACAATACTATTCTGAAGTATGCAATATTCCACTATGTAGAGATAAATTTTCATGTTTGGAAAGGCGTAGTTTAGTAAACTTTGTTCAGTTCAGTATTCTGAAATCTTGTTTTATACTTTTTCAGCGCCGGTTATTGTCGTATGAATGAATGAATGAATGAAAAATTCTTTATTGTACACCATATAGGACAATTTAAAACACATAATAACTTAATTAACAATGTACAGAGGGCGGCCTTATCGCTGACAGCGATCTAGTCGTAGTTGGGTTTTAGTTTTTTTACTTTTTATTATTTGTACTATTTTGGTGTTAAAGTGTATTTGTGGCGCATAATATTAACAAAAGTTAAATTGATGAACTAATAAAGAAGCTATGAACGAAAAGATGTGAATTATATGCAATCAGCCCATGAATACAGGTAAAGTCACGAGCAAATGCTAATGATATATATATATTCAAAATGTACAAGTAAAGCGCTTTCAAATGATACCTAACACGGGATATTTATCTTAACTTTATTTTTTTACTCTCTATGTTTTGTTAGATTTTGTGAAACCCCATATAGCCTATAACCAGCGGACAATTAAGACGCTTCTAATGATATGTCATTTGTCGAATTCTGATAAGTAGTTTAGAAGTTACGAGGGAACAGATGAACATACATACATACATACATACATACATACATACATAGCCTGTCAAAATCATAACCCTCCTTTTGCTTTGCCGTAGTCGGGTAAAAACTAATCACATTTTCATTTATCAGACAACAGTCATATTTCACGTCACACCAAAGTTACTTTAATCAAAAAAACAATTACGCGAGACATTATCGTCATTAAAAAATAATCTGTCACACGAAATGGTCTCTTATTACTAAGTGATAAAGTTGAATATCGTATAGAATAAGTGGATAAAATCGGGTAAGCTTAGCGACTTGACGGTCTCAGAGTCTTTTTGTCAGCTATACGTATAATGGGAATTCGATTTATTCAGATATTGGGAATGCTATTATAATTGTTACTGAGTCGAGAAGTTGATACAAACGCCTGAGATGAATACTTTTATTATTATATGGTATTTGTGGTATTCTTTTGTGACAAAGAAGATTATCGACAAAATATAGTAGTTTTTTTATGATTGATATTTATTAATACATGTGAAATGTATGTTTATGGTATTACTTTTAGCGTATTTCATGAAGATTGAATAAAAAAAAATCATAATTCATTTATTCATTTGATTGGTAATATTACAGAGACATGGTGCATATACGTTTTATTGAACATTATTGAGTGCAAAAATATCAATAACATACAGTTACAATCTGTGCTTATCAAATTTTAACCTATACAATACTAATACTATAAACGCGATAGTTATATGAATGTATGTTTGTTACTCTTTCACGTGAAAACGATTGAACTGTCGCTTTATTATTCGTCTGCAGGTATAACTGCGTGACACAGCTAGTGTAATTACATACAGTACGGTAAAAGTAAAACAATTTCACGACCGAAGTTGTGAATAATTTATATCTAGTAAAAATGTATTGCTTAAAATAAGATAAAACTTTTTCATATTACATTAATGTAAATTTGGTATAAAGGGAGAGGTTGGCGGACATTTTTCAACCTTTTTACGCTTATAAAAAGAAATGCAAATAATATAACAAGCCATGTTTTATTTGCATAAAGGGCTATGTTTTTATATTTAATTTAAAATTATTTCAATAATGAGTGAATTGAAAATTAAATGTTAAACCTTTAAAGAGAAATGTAAATTAATTTCGAAGGTACTCTTTTATAGCAGTAATTTATTATGACTACAATTATTACGAGAAACACAAAGTACTATTGAATATAACATTATACAAATCTACTTCCGAAATATGTTTTCTATGTTATTCTCCAACACTGTAGACGCTAAACAACTGCATTAAAAACTGTAAATGAAAAGAAATTACTATCGTAGTTTTTTTTTTAATTTACAATTTCTTACAATGTCTTGTAAGACAGGATGAAATGCATCCTGTCTTACAATAATACATTTTTTTGAAGTAAAACTTCTTTAGGGACGTTGTGAGTAAAATTTCAAGGTCGCGTCATGGCAATACCGTCACGATACCAGATAAGATACGAGCATGGCGATGATTTTGGTATCTTTGAATGTTGCCAAAGAAGTTTCACTTCTGACACGTGTGCTCGGCACATACGCTCTTTTTTCATATTTAGGTAGATATATGAAAATTTAATATACTACCATAAACAATTGTTCTTTTTTCTAGCACAAAACAGTGTCAAGCACAGTAAGTTAATCCCAAAAGAAACAACTTAGTTCCTTCCTTCATATATTCGTCCCTTGCCTAAAATCGTGAATATTTCCCGACTCAGCTTTATAAAGCTTTGTTTATTGAGTTTTTCCATTTCCCTTCACTGAATAATACATTCTTTATGAAGTATTCGAGACTGGATACAATGATCGATCGTTTTGTTTCGTATTTCATTAGAAGATGGCGTTTAACGTCTTGTTAAATGATATTGAAAATAGATAATTAATGTAATTTATTTATTATGTAACTTAGCGGTTCGCCCCGGCTTCGCCCGTGGTACATATTTACGTTTTCTCTACATAAGAACCATCCTCGTACTTCAAGGAATATAATAAAAAAAAGAATTATCGAAATCGATTCAGCCGTTCACACGTGATGCCGTGACAACGCGAAACGGGTTTCATTTTTATATATATAGATGTACGTAATTAAGAATTAATTAAATTTGTAAGTAATTAAGAAATTACTAACAAGTGGACCTATGATGTTCTGATAATAAATGAATTTGAATTTTGAAAGTCGATTAAGAGAGGGTATAAAGCAAAATTACCAATCTACTATATTATTATTAAGATTACGTGTAATACTTAGACCAAATCTAGAAATCATCAAAGGTAAAAAAAGTTGAAATAAGTCTGTAGGTGTGTGAAAGACTCATTTAGCTTTTTTAAACTATGCATAGAAATGTGCTTAACAACTTAAAGATTCATGTTAGCAATGAATATAGTACAAAAATCCGTATTAAATCTGTATCCTATCGAATTTTACTTTAAATTGCCTAACTTTTAAAGACAATTTCGTCCACAAACACGGGTTTACCAAAGCAAATAAATTGGCAACTAATCTCAATATTAATAGCTTGGAAAATATCAATTAATTATTATTCATTTATCTTGACATCGCGAAACAATTTGAATTCCATTACCGAGAGGGGTCGGTATAACATTTTATTAGATGCGAATCGAGTTACGTGATATCCCAACAATGAAAGAGATTTCAGGTGAAATGCATATTTTATACCAAACATTACTTAAAAAAAACCTTTTCTTATGTAAGTCGTAAATAATTTTATAACCCGAAGTGATTCGGGTTCACTCAAAAATTGCTCCAATTATTTAGTAACATAAAACAACATTTGCCGGGTCAACTAGTTATTTATATCAAAGTTTATAAATATAGTTTTATTAAAAAAATCATGACTTATATTAACAAAAAGTTTACATTCAAAGCAGATGGAAATTAGTTGAAATAATGTTGAAGTTTTACAATTAAATGGCTCAAGGGACATCGTTAATAAGAAATAATTGTCGCTTGCGGCTTTAAATATGAATTCTAATAAATATTTCGAGCATACTTGACTGCGGTAATATTTAATATCTTGAAGTATTTTTATTTTTATTCTGGATTTTTAATATACCGGTAGTGAAGACCTGTGTCCCCTTTTGAGGTATAGGGCAGATATTATACTTCGCATCTGTTTTATGAGCCAAATAATATTAGTCCATATTCTTTCCCGTCATACTGTTACTTTTTATTGTAGTCCGGTAATATTTTAAGCCTCTGGAGTTTATTTGATTGGTTTCATCTCAGACCACATCTTCGCTTACCAGCAGGTTAGATCGTAGCTAAGCGCTTCCTTATTCTTTATTAAAAAGGCGCAAAAAAAAACTACTGCTACGAATTAAAAAAATCTTTCATGCTTCAAAGCTTCCAGAGTGACATAGGCTATATTTTTTGTTTTCATTCTAGGTTCCATCCGATCAAATTTATAATTTACAATTTCAACAGTAAGGTTTTCACGAAAAAATACCAGTGAAATCATGAAAAAAGGTCGCGTTGAAAATAGGTCCAGTTCGGTCCGCCGGGACAGCTCATCCATTGTGTATGAATTTTTAAAACGAATAAAAATATGTGGAGTTAATTAAACAATGTGAGAACAAAAATGAAATAAAAACACATGAACTAAGTTTTAAATTGTTTTGTTTTATTTTTGATTGATTTATGGGATCTATTAGAATATATACTTTTTAATATTATAAAGCTGAAGAGTTTGTTTGTTTGAACGCGCTAATCTCAACAACTACTAGTCCCATTTGAAAAATTATTTCGGTGTTGGATAGCCTATTTATCGAGGAAAGTTATAGGATATATATCATCACGCTAAGACCAACAGAAGCGGAGCCACGCAGGTGAAACCACGGAGCGCAGCTAGTAAAGTTATAAAGAAGTTTGACTTTTAATTATATTTAGAAGTAAACATCTTGTTGTTGAAAGATTATTAAAAACATAATTGCCTAAGTACAAGTAGTTATAAACATATTGGTAAGAAATAACCCATGTCGATAGTATAAACTAATGAATAAAATTGATTTTATAGGCTTATGTAATGAATTGGAATTATTAATCCAGTCGCGAAGCACATATGAGCTAAACGATTTATTAAACTAATTTATAAGGCTTAATTTTCATAGACTCTTGAATAATTAAATCTAATTTACGTAGTTAGAATAATTGAAAAAGCTCGGTATAATTTTTTTTATTTTACAAACTTTATAACGCAGTTGATTTTGATGCTTTTGAAACAATATGACGTGTTTGATTGATTTGAATTTCGGTCGTAATTTATTTTATTTTATTGGTTTCTGTAATAATTCTCTGAGAGTCTCTCAAACATTCACTCAACTACAAAACACTCACTAAGTATCAAACACGATATCCTCAGGTCTGGAGAAGGTCGCCTGCCGCAGCACGTCAGCTGATGTCGACTTGATGCAGTGGTTGTGCAGGTCAGACGTGTTGGAGTGGTGCTGTTCCCGGCGCTGCATGTGCGCGCAGTACCGCCGGCCTATGTTGCCGCACATTGATCTGTGAAAGGAACATTATTAGCATCTTAATTATTAAAAGGGACATTAACTTTACCTGGAATTTTATTGTTGGGTTACCTGGAAGAGATGGTTTGTATTTTATTTCATTTTATTTCTTTCATTTGGTTATTTGGTTCGTATTTAAACGATATTTGTCCGGGTTTTTGTTCATTCAATTCATTCTAAATACGCACGCACATTATTATTTTCAATTCCAACCATACCAATTCACAGCACACATACCATCTTAAAACTATTAACTCAATCCCACCTGCAGCATGAATCCAAAGTCTTCCGAAACGCAGCTCTGAAGTCCCTGTTAAAGTACGCATAGATGAGGGGATTCAGGGCCGAGTTGAAGTATCCCACCCAGAACACGGCCGCGACCACTGGAGGGGGGGAGGGGCATGCTTCCCCACAGATAGCTGTTATTATGTACCTGTACAAGAAAAAATAAGTTGACAGTAATGTTTTAGATATAGGTAACAACGTTAACATTTTGTTGAATTTTTCTTTCACAAAAAGTTGTACATGACGTTAAATTATTATAATTTTTTAACTTCAACTTCTCGTTAATAAAGGTTGCGTGAAATTGGCAATTTTAAAGTTCGTTTCAAGATTTTCTTGAATTAGTTACTTAATATTTAAATATAATATAATTTTTAAAAACGATCCATCCATAGATCGGTTTTAAAAATTATATTTTTACGTTACAAACTGTATATTGTAGTATATTATTTAATTTTGTCGATCTGAAAGTTTAATTACCCCTGGAAAACCAGAGCGGGCTGGTAATTAATATTACACTGCTACTATTATTATTGATCTTCAAAAAATGTGATCTAAATACCCTTAAAATGACATTTATCACGATCAGACGATGACTAGACAGACCTAACAAGAGATATTCAAGAGCTAGACTTTATAGAACCTAGATTTAAAGATACTGCAAATGTGTCAAGCGTTGACCTTCATGCTTGACCTTATAGCACTCGATAGATCGTCACGAAATATCTCGACATAGATTTACATAGATTAATCTAGTTTTAATATATTATTTCAATACTTCACTGTAAAAAACTAATTTCTAAACGAAGGTTTCATCAAATTGCTATGTTTAAAAAAATACGTATTGAAAGGTGTTGAATTAATAAATTATGTTTGTACACACAATTATTCAATACTAGCTGTGCCCCGCGGTTTTACCCGCATTGCTCCGCTCCTGTTGGTCTTAGCATGATGTTATATAGTCTATAACCTTCCTCTATAAATGGGCTATCTAACACCGAAGAGAATTTTTCAAATCGGACCAGTAGTTCCTGAGATTAGCGCGTTCAAACAAACAAACAAATAATCTCTTCAGTTTTATTATATTAGTATAGATAGATTTAAAAAGAAACTAAAGATAAATAACACAGAAGAATTATAGGAAGAAAACCGACATATAATATTTAAAATTTTAACAGTGACGGCCCAAACATCCATTATAATTAAATTTGATGAATTAACTCTATTGAAAGGTTTCTGATATCACATGTCTATATTTCTAAAATGAAAGGACATAAAATTGTTTGCTTTTGAAAATGTTTTCTAATGGAGTATGGATGCATTTCACTCGTTCGTTCGTATAGTTTTATCGATTTATTCTAGAGACAAATATTCTTTTGTATCCATCACTAGCTATGCAACGCGGTTTCACTTGCATGGCTCCGCCTTCCTCGATAAATGGGCTATCTAACACCGAAAGAATTTTTCAAATCGGACCAGTAGTTCCCGAGATTAGCGCGTTCAAACAAACAAACTCTTCAGCTTTATAATATTAGTATATATTAAACGCAGAATCTCAAGATTCTTAATTCCTGCCATAACCACTTCATCATAATCATCATTATCAGCCTACATTTGTCCACTGCTGGACATAGGCCTCAATCATGGCACGCCACTGAGCCCGGTCGTTCGCTCGTTAAACATAACCGCTTAACAAACCATAAACAAAATGGCGATTTTACTTCAAAATCATTTCATCATAGTTATTGTTCGCACTGCAGAGCGTCTAACCTAATCCCTTAAATCCCTAATCCATATAAAAAAAGAAAAACTAGCAAAGTGTGGGTCAGCAGATGTCACATGTCAAACTTTTTAGTTTTAGATAATATGTTAATATTCTCAAGATATTTTTCTTCGCCGATAAAAGTAGCACTGATGTAGACATGTGCAGATTTTTTATTACAATTGTTATATTATGACGGTATTTCGTACTAATATCCCCCGAAACTGAACCGATTTTAATGAAATGTGCGTCTTCAGTTGGATTAGGATTATTGATTTTTCTCATTACGCCATTTAAATAAGTAAGGGAGATATTATTGGAGACAATTTTGTGTAAGATATGAATATTTATAATTTGTGTCCACCTAATTTAAATTCATTTATTTTTGCTACATATTATAAAACAAAGCCGCATCTGTATGTCTGTTTTTTCGCATAGCAGCAATGATATTATATATACATTGCATAGCAGGCTAAAACTAGTCAACTATAAATAATCTAACCACAAGAACAAAGCCGTGGTTAATTTCAATTTGGTAACTTACCACAAGAAAAACGGCAACCAACACGCCAGAAACGCCGACATTATGATGCCCAGGGTCCTAGCCGCCTTCCTCTCTCGCTTCATCTTGTTGGCCATCGGCTGCATCTGCATACTCTGGCGTTCCCTCATCACCTCCCCCACGGATATCCCGTTGATTTGCAGGTGCTTGTCCAGGAGGAGTGCTGCTACTTTACTCCTGCGGGAAGATTTTCGAGTTAAAACTGATTTTTTATGTTAACTTTTACAAGTGTTTATGAATATTCAGAATTCGTATGAATCTTATTATGCTCATTCGATAAGTATGGGAGAGACTTTTTTGTGAGATATGAATATTTGTCATTTAGAATTGTTCTTTATAGATGTTATTAGATTTCTATGTTTAGAATCTACCTTTTTAATATTTTCATTTGATTCTACAAAAATTTAATTTAATTTAATTCAACCTTGTCATACAATCTGGGTACAAACAAACATTTGAAAAATCTTTAACATAGCTGTAAATTCGGGTTTCGAAACATCTTGACTGATTTATAAATAAAAAAATTATAAGTATTCGGTAGTTCTGAGAATATTTTAATTTTTTTAAAACCCAAGTGATAACGTTGTATTTAAAGAACGTTTGCTGAGTCAGTTAGTATCTAATAATATAAATATTATTAACACTAATCTTGTCTTGATAAACTAACATAAAAACGTAAGTAAGCATAGAAAATGTATCAAATGATGCGATATTGAAATTTTAATATACCTTGTCTTGATAAACTAACATAAAAACGTAAGTAAGCATAGAAAATGTATCAAATGATGCGATATTGAAATTTTAATATACCTACCAACTTCGAGTATACACGCGTAAATCGTTTCATAAGAAATATGTATAAGGAAGTTCCTTTTCCTTTTTCCTCATTCTTACAAACGTTGTAACGTATTTATATTGATTTTATATCGCTTTATTATGTACTTGGAAATGATTCAGATTTGTTTGGAAAACCGGAGAGAAAAAATAAGTTAAAAACATTTTATGAGTTCCGTTAGAAGAGATCTATTGTTCTTAAATAAAACTTATCTATTAAAATATTAGCACATGAAAATGTAAAAATCCGCTGTAAAAAAAATAATGATTATAACTATTTGTTTGTAGAGTGCAAGATGCTGCCTGTTCATGAGAAGGTAAAAATGTTAATAGCAATGGAACAATTTCATAATGATGAATTTAAAATCTGTATTAATAAAACAATGTCTTATAACATAAGAACTAAAAATGTATTAGAAGTGCCACATTATTGTAACTACTATGGACAGAGACATAGAAAGTACATAGTGCCAAAACTGTTTAATAGAATCCCAATGAAAATTAAGGAGAGTGGTAGGAAGGATGGAATTATTAGGAAGGAATTAAGAAGATATTTTTTAAATGCATTTGAGAGTGAGTTGATGTGTTGATGATCTGTGGCCGTTGAAATGTAACATTGTTAGTTAGAATATCAAAGTGTTAAATTAAATTGTAGTGTAAATTTCTTGTATTTATAAGTAAAATGGAAGTACATTTGTAAAATGGAGCTACATCTGCCAACAAACTGTTTTACAGTTTGGCAGAGTATTGTGATAATATGTATCTGTGTCTTTGGTTCTGAAATGAAAAAAAAAAAAAAAAAAAAATCTATCCTATTCATACTATAATCCTATTCTATCCTTCCTATCCAGCCTATTCTATATCCTTCCTATCCTGTCCTGTAATAATATAAATGCGAAAGTTTTTGAGGATGGATGTATGTGTATGTGTATGTTTGTTACTATTTCACGCAAATACTACTGACCCGATTACAATGAAATTTATCACACATATAGAGGGTAACTTGAATTACTACATAGGATAGGTTTTATCCCAGAAATCCCACGGGACGGAACTATGCGGTTTTTTTTTCAAACGCGGGAAAAGCCGCGGGTGGAAAGCTAGTTCTAATAATAAATTTAATCGTCGTGTATAACAAGTGAGAATATTATTTTTGCCTATTCAATTCAAATATCACATTATACCCAGTTATTAAGTTTTTTAAAGAACCTTGGTATAAACGAATTAGTCAATGTAGCGTGATATAAAAATTTGATAGATTTATAAGTAAATCCTTTAACAAAATGACCGTAAATACCCAATTAAGTGCGAATTATTTACGCATGGTTAAGTTTATTTTGCCAATAAGAACCCTTGTAAAAAGTCTAGACATTTTAGTTGTGTGAGTATATAGAATGATGTTTAAAAATACCATCGTGCATGATGTTTAACAACAATGAAAAATGTTTTAACATAACATTAAGTTTTAATATGCTACCTACCTGATATCTAATTACGCAATTTAACTACCATCACCTCAGATAATGGCAGAAATACGATATTATGTGTGTTATTTGATTAGACTTACATCAAAACATATGGATTTGTATTTGTATTTAAAAATTTAAGAAGTCTACAAAGTCTCTTTAAAAATTTGCATATTATAAAAAAAATCTAATTCTGTGTACCGATGAACGAAACATGACATATATAACAAAATCGATTTTTTATAGGTTTTATAGCTATACAGGGTGTCCCACTATTGGTATACTAAGCGCGAAGGGACTTGTAGTTTTGCATACACTGATCACGTAAAAAATACTTAAACAACAAAATTACTTCAAAAATTTTTTGCTAATTTTTTCCTGAAAATCCATGTTTTCTTCTCTAGCTTCGCGCAGCCGGCATATACCGCTTCTCTAATGTGAGCTTTTTGTCTATGAAAACATAATCTTAAACGATAGCTCACGTGCTGGTGGCAAAGTTGGACGGACGGTTGCTTGTTAAAGGCAGGTTCGAATCCCGCAACGTGAACGTGAACGAAATGTTTCTATTCTTAAAAAATCTCATTATTTTAAAAAGCTTACTTCAATGTTTTGCAACGTGACATTAATTCTGAGCTCGAAACCTATTCAGTATTCAATACACTCCACTTCATTCACACGTGTGATTTTGTGACATTTTCTTTTGTAACTATAGGTTTATAGTGCTGATATTTTTTACAGATTTGTTTCTATTCTATAAAAATGTTATAGGTATTTGACTAAAGTTTATATAGGAATGCCGTAACACAAAATGTTAAATGTTAATGGAAGATGGAAATCCATGGAGGGTTGTCGCGTAAGAACCACAGGACAGTTCTTTAGCATAGTATGATATATTATGTAGTTACATAATATGTGAAATTAAATAGTAATATTGACATGATTTGGTGGACGACATGATGGAGTTTCTTGCCGGTTCTTTTCCATAGATACTGCTTTCGGAATCAGTCGTAAATGTTAAAAATATGACGATTCAAAAGTGCTTTTATAAGAAGTCTAATTGAATAAATAAATGTTTGAGTTTCAGTTTAACATCTATCTATTATAACAGGTTTAAATACGATTAACCTAACGCGTGTAAACTAAATCATCATCTTACATAAACATTCCAAACAACTGCTTTAACAGTAATATAATATACAAGACTCCCAAAAGACTTAACGTTAATCCTGTAGTTACGTGAATCGAAAGCATGGAAATTGGGAGGAAAATCTGAATAGTGAATGTGAATAGTCAATCGGGTCGTATTGAATTAAATTGATGCGACAACCTTGTTCCAATATACAGGATGTCCCACCGTTGGTATTCTAAGCTCAATGGATTTTATAGTTTTGCATACGCTGAGTACGTAAAATATAAAATTCCAGATGCATTTTTTTCAAATAGATGAATTCTTAAAACTCTTTGTGTAGTCCTCTAACAAGCAAAGCTAGAGAAGAAAACATGAATTTTATGGAAAAATTAAAAAAAAAAAATTTGGCGTAATTTTGCTGTTTATGTATTTTTTACGTGATCAGTGTATGCAAGTCTCGAAGTCCCTTCGCGCTTAGTATACCGATAGTGGGACACCCTGTAGATACCTTGCTCCAGAATGGATACCTTTTATTTGTTCGTAATTGAGCATACTTTCTTGGAAATGCATGCATCTCACAGATTTAGTTGTAAATTGTACTGTTCGATATAAAACGGGAATTTTATAGTAGCTTTTCGCCCGCAGCTTTGCCCGCGTAATCAAAATAAACGTTCCCGTTCCTTTGTGTTAATATAAGTTACCCTCTATATGTGTGACAAATTTCATGAAAATCGATTCAGTAGATAAGTAGTTTTCGCGTGAAGGAGTAACAAACAAACATACAAAATTTCGCATTTATAATATGAGTAGAATTTATGTACGATTAATTGAAATACTTGATCCACATTTTTTTTCGATTTGAGAGCGTTTCTTAACAAAGGCTAGTTCATAAATTTTAATCTTTAGTACTGTACCTAATACTGTTATAGTGACGGTAGTTAATTTGGGTAGTTGGAAATTGGTAAAAATGTTTTATACGTTGTAATATATTTTCTGTAGACATACTAATTAAGCCTTACAAATGTTTTCAGTGGTTTCTTAATAGTAAAAGCTTCTGCTTCCGAACTAAGCCGTAGTAATTAGTGTCTTTGATGAAGTAGTGTGTATGTGTGTGTACTTTGTTCGAACGAGATAGTCACAGGTAGGAAAATCGAATTGAATAATTATTTTTGTATTAGATAGTATGTTTTCAAAATATCGCTACTATTTATATGAATAGGCGAAAGTAACTCGTCTCTTAGTATGTCTGTCTCCGACGTGAAAACGCCTAAAGCGATGAACCGATTTGGATGAAATTTGGCATAAAGATAGTGTGAGACATGACAAAGGATATATGAAAGGTCGCGTAAATGCTATTAGGAACGGTAACTATGCGGGTTTTCCTTCGACTACACAGATGGAAAGCTAGTTATAGGCTATATAACATCACAATACTTTTAGGAATTTTATTTATTTACTATGTAGGCACTGAACCTAATATTAGAGCTAAGCTACAATTAAGTAAATCTATATTTGTAAGTATACAGCAATATACAGTTCAACAGCCAGTTTACAAACTAACCTGCATTACTTTAATTGATCTATATTTTACAATATCAGCTTTCAAGCCTCGTTATAAACTCGAATCGAGCATTTAAAACGAAACTGCTAGAAGTCACGAGAGCTATTTCCACGAACAGAAGCGACATTTTCCCGGTAAAGCTGAAAGCGGTAATTCACTTAAATGCATATTTCACTTTGATCCAAGATTCGCTGGTACTTGTTAACGTCCTGTTTAATGTTATAATTGAATGTAACTAAGTATGTATTGAGGTCATTTAATTCGTGGTTTAATTACAAATAAAGTATATAAAACAAGTGATTTAAAGAAGGAAGCGGACAATTTTTCTAGACTCTTCTTTGGGAACTCTGAATTATGTTGTAATTTGACAATTAAAAGCAATTCTAAATTAATTTTTGTTGAATAAATAAATGCTTTTGAGTTTTATATTTGAGTTCACACACACACACTAACACTAATAAAGTTGTAACGCGGCCTCCAAATGCTATTTCCAAGCAACTTAATAAGTTATTCTTCATATTTTATCAACCTACAAGAAAAAGTTTAAATACGTAATACCTCGAATATTAAATTGAAATATCAATTTTAAGTTATACGTCTAACTTTTATGAATATTTAAACTAATAAACCATTGTACAGCAAAATGAAATATTAGTAAAGTTTGGACACGATGTAATTTGTTATATTATGTATGACAGTAAGCTTTAATAAGTCCAAAAGTCCAAAAAGAAAACATTAACAAAGTTCCCATATCTTTTGAAAATTGACGAAAAAGTAAGCGAAAAAGCATAAACACCGTGATTTAAACCTTTTTAACTATTAGGTATTTAAATTCAACTAATTATTTTTAAATGCTTAAGAAATTAGATTAGATGTGATCTTGAAAAAAATACAATTATTCTATCGTACTAGAATCTAAGATTGAATCGAATTCAATTTTTCAATAAGATAAATGTTTTAACGGGATTGATAGATTAAACTTCGAAAATGTCTTCTCTCTAGTAATATTCGTCGCCTTTTCTTATTTAATTTGATCTTACATAGTCATGTTGGGTATCAACTTTCATCCCTATAATTGACCGACGGTTTTTTATTAGTCTCCAAAGGTCAGGTTTAGGACCTTTTAGTCTAGAAGGATCGAATATAATGATACATTTATTTGGGACTTTAAGAAATGTTAAATGCTGATGAATAGGTACACTATTTAATTAAATATTGTGTTAAAAACCCAAATTTAGACGCCATAAGGTTTTATTTATCTTGGCGCGAATAACGCACGAATTTTTAAACAATTTAAGTTTAAAAATTCGTGCGTTAAGTTTTCTCAATTTTTCTTTCCTCGTTATAACAAACACGAACCTGCAAAAATATTGGCAAAATCGGTCCAGCAGTTCACGCCTGATGGTGTGAGCAAGGAAAATAGGAATTAATTTGATAAAATAATATATTTAAATGTATTACTAACCTGTACAACATCCTCTCTTGCCTATCCGCCTCCACATATATCCTATAGTACATGAAAAGCATGATCACTCCCGGAATCCAGAAGCTGACGCTGCTCGATATCACAGCGTATATCCTGTTCACAGTAAAGCTGCACACCTTCGGGTGTTTTTTCCTAAAGTCCAAGTGCTCCACTGTTGTGTACCAGCCCATGAATATTGGCAGAAAGGAAACTAAAGCTGGACTACACCAGACCACAGCCAACATCACTCCCAATCGGCCAGTCGTCATAATCAACGGATAGTCCAGTGGTTGAACAATTGCGTAATATCTATCCACGCTTATACAACACAAGTGTAGAATGGACGCTGAAGAAAAATACACGTCCAACGAGTTCCAGACATCACACATGAAGTACCCAAAGAGCCATTCCCCGTTTGTGATTTCGACGCTAAAGTTGAAACACATGGCCCAGATCGCAACAAGCATATCAGCCAGAGCCAAAGAGACAACGAAGTAATTTGTGATCACTCGTAACTTCCTGTGTCTCATCACTGAAACTATGACCAGGAGGTTGCCGAATATCGCTGCTGTTATGATAAAAAGCATGATGATACATTTTAAGACAGCGAGGAAGACGAAGAACGCCTCGTCTTCAAACTGGTTGCTGTATATAATGTCGTTGGTTGTCTCGTTTATCTCCAGGGAGTGGTTCACGTAGCTGTCCGTGAGATACATCGAAGTGGATAGCTCTCTGAAGTCCAACGTGAAATTCTGGTTGTTCAGCACGATGTCGACGTCCAATCTCATGGTTTCACATTTTGTCACGAGTTTAAGTTATATTGAGCTCTTTTGTTCGCGAGAAGGGTTCGGTCGAACATTGATTTTGCTCCAAACGACGGCCCATTGTAACCCTCTTGTTACCTGCGAAAGAAAACTTTATTTAGAGATTTCTTTTGTACGTGCTTACTTACACGGGACTCGTGTTTTTTACGCACGAAGTGTTCGCCGTTTAGCGAATGTTTTTTCAAGCTCAATTGGCGAATTATAAGATCTTATTTACTGTCGTTTAGTGAAGTGTTTTCTTTCAATAACAATGTTTTAACTGAAATTGTAAGGGCAGTAATCTTGACACTATAAATAAGATAGTTTGAGAATACGTTTTATTTAGAACTAGCGGTCCGCCCCGACTTCGCCCGTGGTACATATTTACGTTTTCCGGGATAAAATATAGCCTATACGGATTCGGAAGAATCCCTCTAAGTAATGGTAAAAGAAATTTTGAAATCGGTCCAGTAGTTTTTGAGCCTATTCAATACAAACATACAAAAATACAAAGGTTTCCTCTTTATAATATTATTATAGTATAGATTAGATGCGTATGGCTAAATGATTATTATTTAAGCAGGATTAAATTATTTTGAAGGTTCTTCAAATAATACGCATACTTAATACTTTAAGAATGTAGGTACTTGTTTGTTTAAAACTCCAAATATTTGCCGAAAAAGAAACGCTAAGTAAAATGGAAAGTTTTGATCGTAAAAACTTTGAAAAACCTCAGATCCTTAAGTGCTAACATCTGTGTCTGAGTTTTATTAATCATTATTAATTATTACGACCCATTATAATAGCATGTTATCACCCCTGCCCTTATAGTTTCTTATATTATAAGTAGTTCATATAAGTTATGCAAAAATATCTCTAGATATTATAAATTCAATGGATTAAAACCAAACATTTATTTATTCAATTATACTTCTTCTAGAAGCACTTTTGAATCGTCATAACATATTTAAACATTTACCACCGATTTGGAAAGCAGTATCTTGGAGAAGAACCGGCAAGAAACTCTTTCGTATAAATTATCTTTGCCTTCTCGAATATTGAGTATTCAAATAACAATATATTTTGCATTTTCAAGGTTATAGTTATACGCGTGTATTAGAATTTAGAAATACACTAGATATCCGCCCGCGGCTTCGCCCGCGTTTCCAAAGAAAAAGCCGCATAGTTCCCGTTCCCGTGGGATTTCCGGGATAAAACCTATCCTATGTGTTAATCCAAGTTACTCTCTATATATGTGCCTTAGAATATGTGCTATAATTCCATTATAATCGGTTCAGTAGTATTTGTGTGAAAGAGTAACAAACACACACACATCCTCACAAACTTTCGCATTTATAATATTAGTAGGATACTTAGCAACAAAATATTTTTCAAACAATTACAAAAATAATTTGTCCATCACAATATCAATATTCTAAAACTTACATAGTCAAAATTAAAATACCCATATCTTTGATTTATTTCTTTAAAACACATTACAATTCAAAAAATATACAAAACTGAATAGAAATATGTATATGATTAAAATTATTCATTCATTCGTAAAACCACTCACTGACAAGATATTCAAAACACTTGAAAGTTTTGTTGAGAAACTTCATAACGATGTGGAATAAACTTCAACAGGAAAATATTTCCTATGATATTTCTAATAAAATTGTTGATATAGAGTCTAGGGTTCGATTTCTACGTGAAACGAGTTTCTTTTCAAGATTTGATTTTTATTTTGAAGTGAAACTTTATAGGCGCGTTGAGAGTAAAATTTGAACGTCGCGTCATGGCAATACCGTCACGTCATGGAATATGGCGAGGATTTAGGTATCTTTGAATCTTGCCAAAGAAGTTTCACTTCTGGCACGTGTGCTCGAGACACGCTCTTTTTTAAGTTATTTGTTTTATTACTCTTCGACATGCATAATATTCAAACGTAAAAGTATATTGACTTAGGTATTGTAATACGACTACACAACATAATCAACAATTAATAAATATTATATTATATAATATGCATTACTCTATACCTATCTACTATGAAATAATATAAATGCATACTGTTCAAAGCCAGTTGTTTACCTAGTCTTTTGAATTAGTCTCCTACAAACAAACAAACAAACATACAAATTTTATATTCTCTTTTCAATATGAGAGTACACGTGTGTATGTAATAAGATATTATTTACCCTTACTTTTGTATTGTACCTTTAATCAAATATCTTGAAAATAAAACAGAACACTAATTAATCAAGATTCTATATTTATAGATATAAGTAATGTAATAATTAATCTTTAAATAGATTTTAATGAAGCAAAGGCGAAACAACATTGTATCAATTTGACATTAATTCAACCCACACAAAATATATTGTTATAATTAATGTAGTACAAAAATAAGAGCCCACTCTATTTATATAAATCTAATAATGATACAAAAGCATTTTTTACGTAGTTCTAAACCAATTTTGAAATTATTTCTATCACTAGCTGGATTAGTATAAATTTCTTGAATGCTAGCTTTCCGCCCGCAGTTTTACTTGCGTGTTATAATAATTATGTTAGCGAATAACTTTTGTTTAAGTTATGTGAAAGTTAGTTTTGAACCTATTACTGTCCATAGTAAATTTCATCAAAATTCCAAACATAAAAAGATGGAAGTATAGCATATTTTATCTTATACATTTTAACTCTATATGTTTGTTTCATCTCGTCATATTAAATACTAGCAGCAGCTAGTATTTAATATGACGATATAACCGCGCGGAGCACCGCACGGTTTCACCCCCGTGGCTCCACTCCTGTTGGTCGTAGCGTGATGATATATAGCCTATAGCCTTCCTCGATAAATGAGCCATCTAACACCGAAATAATTTTTCAAATCGGACCAGTAGTTCCCGAGATTAGCGCGTTCAAACAAACAAACAAACAAACTCTTCAGCTTTATAATATTAGTATAGATGTAGATAAATCTGCACTTTTTTAAGTGATAATATAATTTTCGTTATTAGGTATCGTCTTATTTAAAACTAGTGGAAATTTGCAAGTTTAAGCATGATATTTTTTTCAAAAGCTTCCATAGAGATTCGCTAGAGCTCAAATATATTATAAAAATATATGAAGAAAACCTTTATTAATGTAATATGGCATACGAGTGAAGCCAAAGAAAATACTAATGTATCAAACTATTCGTTTAACAATAATAAATAATTTAATTAGCGCCTAATGTGCGACCCATCTCTGTCAGAATTAAATTGGTAGTGAGTCTCTAGAGAGCTAACGTGGTAGGTTATATCAGGCTATTGCCCTGAGGTACGCCTTAACTGACATCGAAAAAAAGAGGTGAAAAAGGGTAGTTATATTTTTTGTAAGTGGCCAGACGGATGTATAAAGGTGGATGTTTGTTACTTTTTCACATAAAATCAACTGGACGGATTTGGATGAAACTTTACAGGAATATATAGGTGATAGAATAAACCGGCATCAGACTAAAAAGGCTATAGAAATACTTAATTTTAAATTTTATACTAGGATATTTATTGAAATACTCTATCCGACATCTTTTTCAACTAAATTTCACTGCAAGTTACAAAAATAAAACCGGCCAAGTGCGAGTCGGGCTCGCGCACAAAGGGTTCCGTAGCAGCAAATATAATAAATTACAGTTAAATCAACCTATCTCAAAAACTATAAGAGATACTTTGATCAAACCAAAAATCGTTGAAAGAGTTAATTAGCATGCATCACCTCTATTTTTTTTAGAATTTTATACCCCGTAGTTATAAAAATAGAGGGGGGGGGACATACTTTTTACGACTTTGAGAGCTGATATCTCAAAAACCGTTCACTTTAAGAAAAATGTTTTTTAGAAAACTTTATATCATTTTAAAAGACCTTTCCATTGATACCCCACACGGGTATGTACATCGAAAAAAAAAATTTCATCCCTCAGTTACATGTATGGGGGGCCCCACCCCCAATTCTTTTTTTTACTATTTAGTGTCATATTTTTGTAGCGGTTCATACAACACATATTCCCATCAAATTTCATCACTGTAGTACTTATAGTTTCCGAGTAAATCGGCTGTGACAGACGGACAGACGGACAGACGGACAGACGGACATGACGAAACTATAAGGGTTCCGTTTTTGCCATTTTGGCTACGGAACCCTAAAAATGGCACAGAATTCACTTTACAGTTCTCTTTACATATAATTTACACTATTCTCTCTTTAATTTGTTAATGTAATTTTAGATTCAATATCATATTCATTAACAGAGCCAGGTCAAGTACAATATTTTACATTTTTAGCGAAAAACATTATAAGTAATAAAAATCGTTTAACATCATTCTCAAGATATTTCGACTACGCCGTATTTTTCGGGTTTTAATATGTAAATTTCGTAAATTTGCATTTTATACGGCAGAATGCATTTTTTAATATTTCATCTTTTCCTTAATAATAGCTTCTTAGAATATTTTAAAACTGACAAGTACTAGTTTAAGCAAAACCAAATAGGTACTATTAGTATTTCTTTAAAAAATTTAAAATATTTTTTTTTAACTATAATCCAAAAACCTTCAAACGTTTCGATCAACAAATTCTTGAAAATAGACTTAAAAGCTACCTTAAAATTTTAATAAACGTATAGAAATATAATTAAATTTTGATATTACGTGATTCATTTATCCGCTTCATCTATTTTAATATCAATTAATTAGGAAAATACACAAAGCACTCCAAAAATAACTTTCCAATGGCGGTTTCACAAAATGTTTGAGGGGAAGCAAATTTGCACAATGTTTTGATTTCATCGAACCTATCGAAGTTGACGATAATATTATGTTAATTTAGTGTTTTCCAAGTTTACGGGATGACGAGGTTTTAAGCATGGTAGATATATATTATATAATTCATGTATGTTGTAGGTTGAATATATTATCTAATTATAAGGAAAACTGACTCAAAGGATGACTACATATTAGATAATATAATATTATGTCGTAAAAACACACTGTAGAGCGGCCGTGCACGGACTGCTGCAGAGCAGTCAACGACCGACCGCTCTAGCAGTCCATATACGTTGAACAGTCGTTAACTGCTCGAGCTGTCCGTGGACGGCCGCTCTAACTCGTGAAATTGTTGTATTGTCACCGATCCTTAGTTTCATAAGTGTAAAAAGTTTGCGTCGAAATTGAGTCTAAAGGAGATGAAATCATACAAACATACAGGTGAAGTTAATATAAAAGTGTTGAAAATTAGTAATGCATGATTCACATTTACCATTTTGGAAAATTCAATATCTGAAAGTGAAAAAGGATGGCCAAGTTAGTGTATTTTTCTTTGATGCTAGATTTACTTAATTTTTCGCTTATAGGTACTTAATATTTAATTGAATACGTATTAGTTACGTAAGTTACGCGCCGACAAAGTCAGTCTAAAATCTAGTACACAATTTAATATAAAGTTATTTGATTGACATAAAATTAACGAACCAAACTCCGTGGCTATGTACATAATGAGAATATTATATATCTATCACGGTTAATATGGATCTCAAACAATGAAGAGGTCGCAGTCAAATGTAAGTAATTACTCGATCAATATAACTTCAGGTGAACTGGGATGCCACACGTTTAGAGAATTTGGGATAAAATAAATTCTACATAATAATATTATAATCAAAAGTACCCATAATAGTTACTACGTAAATATGATATAACTGGGTGTGTATCGAGATTTATTCATATAGAGCTAGTCGTTTTGAATGATTTAGATTTGAGAGATACACTTTTACACTTACAATTTGTTAATGATTTCAATTGAAGTGATAAGTAATTTCACACAGTAGGTATTTTAGTTTAGATTTAGTCTGTGAATAGAATGAAATCAATCAATCAACAGACAAAAAGGTCAACATGCTATATTTAGACTTAGACGTGTAATTATTCCCTTGTGGGAACTAGCAGTTTGATAAACCAAAGTACTAGAACTATATAATAATGTTAATGGTTTGGCAGTTGATATTAAATAATTGAGAGGGATAATAGCTATTTATTCACTTGTACTAAATGCATAAAATAACAGAACATGACGAAATGTTGCTCTTTAAATTGGAAAACATCAAAATTTTTATTACATACCTACTTACATAATATCATAAACACTACAACTCTTTTATTACAATTCTTTAAAAACAAAAATCACAGTCACTGTAGCACCCTCGTTCCAATTTGAACATCTGTGGTACGGATTACTCCCAAACTTCGGCTGACGGTTAAGCGTATATTTGTGTATAAACCAGATGGGTTAAACAACTAGCTGCCCGCGGAATCGTCTGTAAGTTAAGGGTAAATGTTAGCTGATTTTGAGTTTTTTTTTAAATAAAAATCTACTCGATTCATTTGATATTTAGTTTTATAGCATTCAAATGCTTTATAAATGAGAATTTTAAAGAATAGAAGGTCATGCGTCGCCCCGGCAAGGCAAGACGTGGGTTCGAATCCGGCCTCGTGATCGTTTTTTTTCCATTTTTCAATTTAAAAATTCTGTTAGTCAGCTAAATTTTTTCGAGTATCATAGTCTGTTTTTTATTATTTACTAGCTGTTCCCCGCGGTTTCACCCGCATTGCTCCGCTCCAGTTGGTCTTAGCGTGATGATATTATATAGCCCATAGCCTTCCTCAATAAATGGGCTATCTAACACCGAAAAACTTTTCAAATCGGACCAGTAGTTCCTGAGATTAGCTCGTTTAAACAAACAAACAAACAAACTCTTCAGCTTTATAATATTAGTATAATAGATAAGTTCTATAATTACCAGCGGCTAATCTAATATAAGTACAGCGATTTATAGTTTTCCTTTCTCCTCTTATAGACATACGTATTTTCATAAGCACTGTAAATATATTTATGTATATATGTAAAGCTCCCTCATGTTTTTGAATCAACCTGTTGATGAGTTGCCTTCAGTTTCTGTGATCTGTGGTTGCCTTCAACATTGCGTAAACATCTATGAAAAATAACGTATAGTATTATATTATTATCTGTGTCTATACTAATATTAGATTTAAGCTGAGTTTGTTTGTTTGTTTGAACGCGCTAATCTCAGGAACCACGGATCTGATTTGAAAAATTATTACACTGTTAGATAGTCCATTTATCGAGGAAGGCTATAGGCTATATATCGTCACTCTAAGACCAATAGGAGTGGAGCAATACGGGTAAAACCGCGGGGCATAGCTAGTAATATATAGAATATAGATATCGCATGTTGGAATGTTCTCGCTCGAGAAGCGTCAACATTTAAACAAAGTTTCCAGCAACATTGTTGATCAACTGTTGCGCATCAATGTTTGCCACAAGGAAAGAGAAAATAATTTTCTAGTGCATGAGGTATGGTCTACGAGTGATCTAAGAGCCGGTGGGAATCGACCTTCACCAATCTGATAACCAGATGAGACATAGATATTATTTATCAAATATAATTTATGAACAAATTAATATGCCTATGATAGGCAAGTGTATCAAAAAGTGCTATGTTCGCAGTTATAATATTATATGTTTGGTACACTCTGTAACCTAAATGCCTTGATGTATTTTACTTTGAGTAATTTTTTTGTAATTATTTCTTTTTTATCTATAATATGGCGAATATCAAATTCAAATGCGTACTTTAATTATGTATCCTATTAAAGATAAAAAAGTTGCTTTATAGTCTATAATAAACCAGAAAAAGTAACAAATTACGACATTAAAAAGCTTTTCACGAGATCTCCAAGTACCACTTCAATTAATAAGAAATACTTGTATTTATCAATGTCACTTGACTTAATGTACCTACCTACGCGTTATTTTCCAAGATTATTTCTGAAATAGAACATCCTTAGTGCAATGGTTAATTCAAATAAAAACGCCAAGGATTCAAGACTAGGACAAGGATTAGCGTTCGAGAATGCAATAAATTTGCAATTTCAATAACCTCTTTAAAGACTAAATACTGCTTCCTTATTTACTATTAACATGTAAGTTTGAACTGTTTTTATTGAAGTGAAACTTCTTTAGGCGCGTTGAGAGTAAAATTTCAAGGTCGCGTCATGGCAATACCGTCACGTCTTGGAGTAAGGCGACGATTTTGGTATCAAATTTTTACTTCTGACACGTGTGCTCAGCACACACGCTCTTTTATACTTGTAAATGGTTACACGAAAAAAGTTCCTTAAGTTTGAATATAAATCGTGGTCTGTTTCTGCGTATTCACGAATGGAATATCCAAATATTATTGCGAAATATTAAAAACTTTTCCCCATATCATCTTCTAATGGAAGCGTATCAGACACCACATTACGGTAATCAAAACAAAGTCAGGAATACATTTTGAAAGTTCCTTCGAGTATAAATCATTGTGGAGCGAAATAATATTACCTGAAGAAATACGAAAGTAAATGGGTTTTCCATCACGGCACATCACAACTTGCGAGATTATTTGATTTGTTAAAATGAAAAGGTCAGATGATATTTATATTTGAGGCGTTACGGTGAGATCGTAGTTAATGTTTGGTGTGTATTACAGAACATAATAATGCTCTACATTGTATTTTCTTGTTTAATTATAGCTAGCTTACCGCCCGCGGCTTCGCCCGCTTTGTCTAAAACCTAATAAATTATATACTAAAACCTTCCTCTTGAACCACTCTATCTATTAAAAAAACCGCATCAAAATCCGTTGCGTAGTTTTAAAGATTTAAGCATACAAAGGGACATAGGGACAGAGAAAGTGACTTTGTCTTATACTATGTAGTGATGAAATACAAGATAAACATACACTTACAATGGACTTTCAGAGATGCTGTTAATAATAGCGGTGCTTGGAATGAATGAAAAATTCTTTATTGTACACTATACAAATATATTGTATAGGACAATTTAAAACACATAATAACTTATTTAACAATGTACCTACAGAGCTTTCTGTACATCTTTTTATTTTGAGCTTTTTACAATTTTAATTATCTACATTGAATAAGAGAAATTAGACATTAATTAAAACAGTACAGTAAACATACTCAAAGCATAAATACTTGTTGATCGTTCACTCTAAAGTAATATATTGATTTCCTTGAAATTTCGGTAGGCTACATGGAGAATAACATGAACGTGGCCTTGTTTAATAGATTTTACATGTGTTGTGGCTTACATAATATGAGATGTGTACGACGTACATGGTGCGTTCAATTTTGTGAAATAAATAGAGCAATGTATTGAATTTGTTTGACATATTTTTATGTGATATGAAGTTGAACTTTTATAATTTACTAGTTATTCGCCCGCATAGTCAAAAGAAAACCCGCATAGTTCCCGTTCCCGTGGGATTTTCGGAATAATTATTATAATATATTGTGTTCATTACCAACCCTCTATATGTTGCTAAATTTGATGAAAATCGACTAGGCAGTTTTTGCGTTAAGTAGTTACAAACAATATATAAAACTTTCGCATTTCTAATATTATTTGAAGGATTTTTAATGTCTTTGGTACATTGTTGCTTTATAGATTACTATCCCGACCTCTTTAATATTCCGATATTAAAAATAAAAAGCTTTCCGTTGAAAACAATTTGAAAAAACGCGGGAGCGGAACAAGCTTGTGTTTAAACAAATTAATGAGGATCAAAACTAGATAATGATTTCCAACTTCCACAAGGACATTTTGTCTCGAACAACACAAAATGTCACACCAATGAGATAAAAACGAGTTCCGAAGTTATAACGAAGCAGATAAGGCTGTTTACGTGTAAGAAAATAACTTTGGGACGGGAATTATTTACTCCCAGAATACGACAAAGCCCTGAATTATTGCGTACCATTTATTTGTTTGATATAACTTTCGTGCCTTTGTTCATAGAGGTAAATGATTAACGAAAATAAATTATGATCTTTTTTCATGTTAATGTATGATTACTTGCTGAATAAAAGTCAGGTAGTTTCTGGTACATATTTTAGACCTTTCTTATCATTATTAGGATAGGTCATTCTTATCGTATCAAATTGTAGATTTGTCGAATACAACAATGCAATGCGTATAGTGAAACTCGATCGAATGTAGATGTCGAATTTAAACCCATAAGTTCTCCTATGATTAGGTATTAATTATTGATATTATAGGTATAATTTTTATACGTTTTCTATAAGTTTATTTACATGTTTTCGGGAGTTTCTTTATTAATGTGTGCACATGCATTGTAAACGTGTTTTTTCTTAGTTTTAATTTTATCATCAATAAATCCATACTAATATTACTAGCTTTCCGCCCGCGGCTTCGCCCGCTTTGTGCTTTAAACTATCCTATCTCTCAAGTTGGATCGAACTGCACATGGTGTGCGAATTTTATTATAATCGGTTAAGTGGTTTAGGAGTCCATTGAGGACAAACATTGTGACACGAGATTTATATATATTAAGATAAATGCGAAAGTAACTCTGTCTGTCTGTCTGTTACTCAATCACGCCTAAACTACTGAACCAATTTTCATGAAATTTGGTATGGAGATATTTTGATACCCGAGAAAGGACATAGGCTACTTTTTATCCCGGGAAAATGACGCAATTCCGGAAATCCCACGGGAACGGGAACTATGCGGGTTTTTCTTTGACTGCGCGGGCGAAGCCGCGGGCGAAAACCTAGTTCATAGTATTTCCACCATTTCTACAGTTCTGTATTTTTATAATAGGTATTCCTTTGAACAACAATAACAAATCGCCACTATTAAAAATTCTCTAACTACAACTTTAATTATCCTCAAGCAAAATTATTTTCTCAGTCAACAAGAAGGTTTATAGGGAAAGTGTATTTTAAAAAGAAAAAGAACCATAATCGCTGGTCGCAAAGTAGAAAATCGTTTAAAAATGCATTTCAGAACCAACTTGGTATAAAAAGTATCCTTTCCACTGAGCTATAAAAGATGCAGTTTGTAAAAACTGTACCTAAATTTTTATTCTTTCTTCTATAGATAAATTTAAGGATAAATTAGACTTGAACACGAAATAATGACTTGTTTGTACATTTACATAATGTGTTTCTTGAGAGATGTGCAATTTCAGTATTCCTTGTTATATGTATTTATTTTTAAGCTATTGCATAGCTTCTATCGCGGGCCTTGAGCGCGGGGACCGAATCGAGAAATTCCGTAACGAAAAAACCTCACGCTCCCCACTCCGACGGGCTCGGAGGTGTGGCTTGAAGGCATGCTATGCAATAGCTTTACCGCGGCAGTCCCCGAGTGCCACACGTCTTTTTTTCATGAAGATACGATACATGTGCTGATATAATGAACTCAAAGCTGATTGACAGACTGACTGACATAGTGATCTATCAACGCACAGCCCAAACCACTGGACGGATCGGGCTGAAATTTGGCATGTTGGTAGATGTTAGACGTAGGCATCTGCTAAGAAATTTTGATCAATTCTACCGCCACGGGGATAAAATAGGGGGTGAAAGTTTGTACCATGAAAATTTATTTTTAACACGCAAGCCAAGCTGCGGGATACAGCTAGTCTATTATAATCCGAAAGAAATAACGCGGTAGACATAAACAAAAGCAGAAATTAAAAAAACTCATTGAAGAGATACCTTCAAATAGAAACAACACAAATAAGAACACACACAGGCAACACACAGAAAACATTTTAACCAAATGCATAAACAACAGAAGCACTATAAACTGACTAAATTAAATTGTCTTTAAAACGGGAAGAGTCTTATCCACCAGGAGACATCTTAAAGCTGACATCATTTTTCTTAGAATAAATACGGGCAGTTAACAGCCCATTATATTATGAAGACTAATGGTTAGTAGTTTAAAGTCACTGTGATCTGTGACAATTATTGTTGGAGACAGACTTTTCAAGTTTTAAGAGTCCGTATACAAAATTGCGCTGGACGAAAGCTAGTATTTTTACGTTTGAACGCGATCATCGTGTAGTCGAGTAGCAAAGGCTGCAGCGCTCAAAGTGGAAACATTATAGGACCTTATTATCTCGTTATCGTCTACTCCACCAATTCTAATCTAGTATCGTGAGCTTCCCGACTACTACGCGCGGGAAAAACGTACTTTAGTAATTTTGTGTCTGACGGAGCAGCGCAACACGTCCTACTCCCTAAAGCGCGGAGCGCGGTCTGCCGTAACAGCGTTTGCGCTCCTGTATATAATCGAAAATTCTAGAGAACTTTAAATTATTCCATTACTTTCATAAATCAAAGAATATCTATTTTTTTGATTGCAAATTTTTAAGCATAAATCTATCATTTAATGTGTATTTTTTATTTTTTTTTTACTCTGTCGTATGTTTTAGAAATTCGACGCCAAATACACATAAAATTTCATCAAAGTAAGGCTATTTAACTTAGATTTTCTTTGAATTTTTGAATAAAAGTACTTAAATTGCCTCGAACATATTTTAGGACGTCTCAGTGTCTTTACTGTCGTATATTTTATAAGAAAACTTCTTCTTTTAAATTCCGTGTAAACTACAAAGACACGAAAGTCCCGCATGGAAAAAATTGAAACACGCCTCAGGTTATTGGCTATTAAACAAACTGGACAATGATAATCAATAAATTGTCTCGAACATATTTTAGATATTGAATGAATCTTTAATTTAAGATATTATAACACATTGTTACTAATTTAGTTTTGTTAAACGAGCTCCTAAAGAATTACAGAAACAAGTCAAAGCACTCTAAAATCGATATGGACTCTTAAACGCGATTTATAAGAATAAATGTTACGGTAAATGTCGGAAAACAGACGTTTTAAAGTATTCCGTAGTTTATGATAAATCATGTTTTACATTTAAAAGTCGTTAATTGGTAATTGTTTATATTTTGTTAAAGAATGACGCAGCTACAGGTTCTAATATAATATCTAAGTTACTGATCATGATAATATTATGTTGTTTTATGAACTTTTTTTTTATGTTGTAGTTTAAAAATTAAAAAGGTAACCTTGATTTCTTCATCAGTAGGTAGCTAAGTTTTCCCTTCTATATACCGATTATACCTACATTTAAACATACCAATACTTAGAATAAGACGAATATAAAAATATCTGTTTTCACAGAAAATTTGATGAATATTTTGCCTGATTCCGATACGAGGAGTGGTCGATCGTTAAAATAAAAAATTCAAATTTTTATTACGGCGCTATCCTAGTACTACTATAAATATGACATTTTTTTTTAATTAAACTGCACAAACGCTCTACAATTAACTGTATACATTTATTAATTAAGAATTCTTTAAAAATATATGAATTAAAACTGTATATCTAAATGTTATATTATCACGCAGATTTATTTATAAATAAATTTAATAATCGTCAAAGGCATTAATCAAAAATAATACCATTTTAATGATAGCTTTTGCATATTTATTACTAATTGAACATCAAATATGTACATCCCACATATAATTATATCAAAAGCAACAGACATACGTTATTTGATAGTTTATGAATGTATAATTAAGTGCTTGACACATTTCAATCGGAATTAACATTAAATATATTATGGTAATAGGTAAACCTACTAAATACTAATGTATGGATGGTAAATGGATTTGAAGTGTGAAGATGTCTGTTGCTATTTCGCGGTATAATAATAAATAATATTGATTGGAGGTATATAAATGCTTGGAATGGTGGTTATTGTAAATTTAATCTTATTTGTGATTGTATCTTAAGATAGAGTACTGATTGGTTGCAATTGATCAAATCAAATGCAGTCATTTGATTTGATTAATAACATATCAGTATTCATTGAGAGAATCCGCACTATAGGAGCGGGAAATACCACAGATTAAGATAAGAATGTATAGGTATTTTTTTCGTAATTACACAGTATTTTGTTTATGTCCTTCTTTAACCTTTAAGTAGTTCTAAAATCATTCACCGACATTAAAACATATCTATGCTTAAATCTTTAAAACTACGCAACGGATTTTTATGCGTTATTTTTTTTAATAGATAGAGTGTTTCAAGAGGAAGGTTTTAGTATATAATTTATTATGTTTTAGATAAAGCGGGCGAAGCCGCGGGCGGAAAGCTAGTTTCATAATAATTGTTTTAAAAAAAATTCACGCTTGGTAAATAATACTCTCTTGACGCCTCTTCTCTTTCTACCTTCTAAACCTTTCTTTATAATTTATTTGCATTGTTACATTTCAAAAACAACTCTAAAATAAATCTAGTTGTATATTTGAGTTTCTCCCACAAACAATAGTATCCTTTTAATATAGAAGTAGCTCTTTTGTATAATAACTCGTAAAACTACTCTTCTATTTACAAAGCTGTATTTCGACACCCACATAAGTTGACACACAAATAAATGAATTGTAGTGTTATAGAGTCACCTTTGAATGGATTAACCCTTCTTAGCGAGTTACAAATGGATTTTTTCTGAGCTCGGAAATTGAATGTTTGGTTTTAATATAAAGATCTGGCTTTGTTATAATGTCATAAGATTGCGAAAGAAATCATAAGACACAATCTGTATTTTTGTGTGTTATGTGGCCAAGTACCTACACGTTTTTTATTAAGCTATTGCATAGCTTCTATCGCGGGCCTTGAGCGCGGGGACCGAATCGAGAAATTCCGTAACGAAAATACCTCACGCTCCCCACTCCGACGGGCACGGAGGTGTGGCTTGAAGGCATGCTATGCAATAGCTTTACCGCGGCAGTCCCCGAGTGCCACACGTCTTTTTTTTTATTTTTTTTAATTTAGACAAAGTTTCATAACGAAATATTCGACGTTCCTTTTAGTTCAGAACTTTTTTAATCAGAAGCTTTCTCATATTATAAAACAAGTTGGTTAATATAATTAATTAAAAAAACGTATTAGTTCAGAGAGCCTATTACAGCATTAAGTAATATGGAAGAAGAAAACCCATGGAGGGTTGTCGCGTAAAAACCACAGGACAGTTCTTTGGCATATTATGATAATAATATATATGTACCTAGTTACATATTTTGTAAAATTAATTTGTAATACTGACATGATTTAAAAGAGCAACTATGGAGTTTCTTGCCGGTTCTTCTCCGTAGATGCTTTCCGAATCGGTGGTAAATGTTAAAAATATGTAATGACGTGAAAAGTGCTTCTCGAAGAAGTCTAGTTGAATAAATAAATGTTTGAGTTTGAGATTGAGTTAAATTCATACATTCGTAGAGTGCACAATAATTATTTTTCAATATATTAATTATGAAAAAAAATCTGTTGTCTAATACAAATAGAGCTTATATTTATTTTATTTAAGGTACCTACTCAACTCATAATAATTTTTCAACTATTAATACAGTTCTAAATAGGTGCAGTAAATACGAAGATCCCAACCAGCAACAATAAACCCACACTCTATTCAATTTGCAATATTTATTGTAACATTTTAACATAAATAAGTTTTTAAGTTGTTACCCGTTTTATTTTCGGCAGTATTACCGAAAATAAAACCTTCACAAACATCGCACCTGACTGCATTCGCCGGCTGCCACTTCAAGGGTTAAATAGGTCGATTATAAATATCTACCTTTATATAGATTGCTGAAAATATTTGACAACTTTATTTTAGAATTTTGTTGAGAAAATAGATTCACAAGTATATAAGCATGTTATTACTTATCACTACATAAGTAGTATATTATAAAAATGTCACTGTAGCTGTCTGTTCGTCCCTATGTATATGCTTATGATTTGTTTCAACAACGCGGCTGAAATAGCGTGTGGAAATCTAGTAGATAACATAAAAAATGTTACTTGAAAAATGTTCTCACAAAATCTTAGAAATATATTACATAAATTTAAATATTTTTGGAAGAATTAAAATACTACTTAGGTACTATTTTAACTCTTGCACAAAATTTTACATGCGTTTTTACAAAAATTGTGCGAATAGAGAAGTAAACATTTTGGCGTACTTATAGATTATACAGAGAAGATTGATCATTTTTTTTTAATAATACATAAAAAATATTACGAACTGCCAAGTATTTGTCACACACACACACTGCTCCTTGCATGGTCAAATATCGACCCTTGACATTATAAATAACAAGATTTATACACATCAACAAGCCATCAGATAAACCGCGTAAAACCTCATGAAATTTGATTGTCCCGACTTAAAACGACCCTCCTTCATCCAGTTCATTGAATAAGATTTCCAATCGGATAGAAATCCATCTTAATGAGTTTTAGATTATCTTATATATTATTCTCGTTTTCACTCGAAATACCGAAGCTTTGATCGTTTAGGTTCAAAGTTTTCATTGATTTTAACACTAAGCATTTTTGATGAAATGCTTCTTGAATCGGATCAAATATTTTTTTCGATATCAGATCGTAATTATTCTAGGACTAGATTTTTGTTTGAGTGTGGCAAAATAGGCCTTGTGAACTTTTTTTAGGAACAATGCTCTATATTGTCTATGTGTGTCTATATTGAATATGTAGGCGTGTGTTACAAACTAATGAGCATTTTTTGGTCATGCACATTCTGATTTTATCAATATATTCATTTACCTACTTTGAACGTCAACTAAAATTTAATAAAAATCGGTTAAGCGATTTTAGAGGTGTTTATTAAAAAAATCTGTGACACGATAGTTTTGCTATACAGGGTGTCCCACTATTGGTATACTAAGCTCAAAGGAGGTTATATAGCTTTGCATACGCTGAGTGCGTAAAAAATACTTATAAAATTCCAGACACAGTTTTTTTTTTCAAATATATGAATTCTTAAAACTCTATGTGTATGTCGTGGCCATATCGTAGATTTGCTCATTTCATGATATGATCGATCATTTCGTGAAATGGCCGCATTTCATGAAATGATCGAATGTCTATTGGCCACATCATGATGTGGTTTGAGCAGATCAATGATAAGAAATCGTTTCTCGATATGGCCAACTAAACGAGCGGTTTTTTCATGATATGATCAAAATTATTTGATCATATCGTAAAATAGTTACATTAATCATTGGTAGAGGCGCTGCAAGCTCTGTGTTTATGTGATAAGATGGCGGCCGCTGGCGAAAATTTAATTATTCGCAGTTAAAAACTTCATAATTCGTATAATAACAATATGAAGAAAGTCATAGCAAAGAATTTACGACGAAGAGGTTCGAGTACTATGGAAAATGTGGATATCTTATATGTATTGAAGAAAAAATTAAATATTAATAATAATCTTAAATAAAATAATTTAAGACGCATTTTTTCTTTTAGGATATATATTTATATATCCTACTATATTATTATAATTGTTTGTTTTTTAAAAAACGATCCGCTTCTGGCACTCGCCGGCCGCTGCCGCGGCACGCTCGCTTTGCTCGCTCGGCTCGTGCGTTGTTTATCAAAGTCTAACCTAACCTAACCTAACTGTTTTCTATTGCAAAAACGATTCGCTTCTGGCATTCGCCGGCCGCTACCGCGGCACTAACTTAAATGACATTAAACAAGTTTTTAGAATATTCTGAATTTTTTTAATATTTTATGGACTCTTTATATTTTATACGATCTGGCCAAATGTGGATGACCAAATCGTGAAACGTTGACGATTTAACGATCTGATCAAACTATGTTGGCCATTTCATGAAATGCGACCATTTCGTGAAATGATCGATCATATCATGAAATGAGCAAATCTACGATATGGCCACGACATGTACACCCATAACAAGCAACCCGCCCAACTTTGCTAATAGCACGTAACCTATCGTTTTAAGGTTGGTACAGACTGGTGAAACGTAGGTGGGTACAGACTGGTGAAACGTAACATGAAATGTAACATTCTGCCTTTCATTGCATGTTCGCTGCAAGCGTGGACGCATAGCGCGCTCTTAACGCGCATTCACTACGAACCTCCCGTATTCGTGTTCCTTGCCCCTTTGTGTTCGTTCGAAAAACCGACAAATCACGGATCGCTCCGCGCGCGGCTTGTAATGCTCGTAGCATGCGCGTGTAATGCACATTTCGCGCGCGCAAGACGTCCAAACTATGAGACATTGTTACAAAGTGTGTTACCTTTCATGATACATTGCAGCAATGTGTACGGTGAATTCTTTCATTCCATGACACATTGCATGTTACGTTTCACCAGTCTGTACCCACCATTAGATTATGTTTTCATAGGCAAAATGCTCACATTAGAGAAGCGGTATATGCCGGCTGCGCGAAGGTAGAGAAGAGAACATGGATTTTCAGGAAAAATTTAGCAAACATTTTTTGATGTAATTTTGTTGTTTATATGTATTATTTTCGTGATCAGTGTATACAAAACTACAAGCCCCTTCGCGCTTAGTATACCAATAGTGGGACACCCTGTAGACATAATTATACGTATTTAGATTAAATTACTTTTTAAGTGATTCAAATATGAATAGGCATCATCTAAAGATATTTCTTTAAAATTTTAGTTCAAAACACTGATAAATTGGCTTTAATTAAAACAAGAAGAATCTTCGTAACTCAATTATGGAACCGTTTCAAAAATTTATTCGCTTCGGTCATCATGAAAACTTTCTCGAATAATCTGCAAAAGAAATGGTTAATTTACATTGTTCTTTTGTTTATAAATGCCACGTTTTAAATATCTATGAATTATTTGAAATTTTTAGGTTTTTAGAAAGTTCCCTCCACGATGATATTATAACATATAGGTATATACAGTTGGAGGTATCAAACTCTAAGCCAGGTTTTATGTTAATGCGTCCTACATCAGCCAAAAAGATTACATAAAAGGTGAATGAAGAACACAACCAAGGTTGTTCTTTTTAGGGTACCACAAAAGTGAAATACGGAACCTTTATTAGGATCAGAATGTTGAATAATTGCGAAAAGCGTAAGTAACACATAATAAAAAATGTTCGCACGGTGCGCGAGTTCGACTCGCACTTGGCCGGTTTTTTATATCATTATCGGCAAAGGTGGATCGCCTGACGGTAAGCCCTACCAACGCTAATGCACATTTTGCAGAGGCTATATTTTGCAGGAATTACGCCTGTGTGGATTGCCTACTTTATAAGGTAAGAAACAAAGAAAGGATCGAGGAGGAAAATAAAGGAGGTCTGGGAAAGGTAAGGATAAGGATCCGGCCGTTGTTCACAATACTATTGCAATCCAAAAAAGGAAATTCATTGGAAATCGAAAAAAACTGATATAATATGACATATAAATAAATATCTAGAAATAGAAATCTATAAATCAATATCACAGTATTACAATATCTAATATTGTGTCAATATCCATTAATTCATAATTCACAACACAGATGTACCTAATTTCATTGACATCTATAGCGTGTATTTGGTCAGGGTGGAAGATTATAACATTTACCCATATAGCAAACAACAAAATAACCTAATTATGATAATGGATGGAACATCGTTTACTGCACAAAATAATATATTTCATAACAAGTAACTAAAACATTGTAACCTAAATTTACTTGCATGTCGAACTCGCATAAAGTTTAAACTCAACAGTCTATTATTTGCGCGGTTCCAACTTATAGGTGTCGTGTTTAAAACTTTTTGTTATATAAACGCATACACTGCTATTAGCTTAGTTTTGAGGATGTTAGAATGTTTATATTTTAGTTAAAAACTACTTTATTTTGACGAAATTCCAAGAATTTTTATTCCTGAAAATTTTCTGGTAATATTTAGGTACCTATTAGATAATAAATTGTTTGTAAAAAGAATGACTTTTAATTTAGTGTTTTAATAATGTTCTAATACTATGTCAATTCTGTAGCAAGTTATTCTTTATTCTTATACTGATCTTGATTCTAGCAGTAGGTATATTGTAATGAATGAATATTTCAGAGGCGACGTATTTCCACCAAACACTGATAAGAATTATCTCGTCAGGCCACAAAAAGTACAATAAAAATAAAACAAAAATAATTTTAATTGTGAAAGAAATAAGACGCCACTGATCTACCAAAAAGTACCTACAAGGGTATTAAGTAATTTGAATAACCACAGATACAAAATTAACAACACAATTAAGTACCACTTAATTTCATTAAAAAATAAATATAAGTAACGTTGATAAATTGTTCGCACAATAAACGACTTCTATGATTGCCCATCTTGAGCGGTCCTTAATTTCAAAATGGCCGACATTAATCAGCTGACTTATTTCTGACGTTTTATAGTAATTTTTGTTTCGAAGTTTATAACTCAATCTATTTGAGCATTTCCCAGGGGATTGTTTTTTGTTTCTCAATTGGGTTTTTGCAACTTCATTATGATAAAATTTCTTGACCATTTCGGAGGAGACTGTTTTAAGGGTTCAAAGGACAAATGTTATTAGATTATAGCTCTTATTTCCTAATGTAGAAGGTCTTGATTCTACATTTTCGTAACGCCTAAAGCACTTATCACGATGAAACATACACATATTATATGTATTGTAATACAGAAACAACAATATGTGTAATCGCAGAATGTGGAGGGAAAACTATAAATAATTGATATAATAAAAAAACACGCTTCAAATTATTGTATTGTCACCGATCATCGATACATGTATAAAGTTTGAATTAAATCTATTCGTTTGATTTGGGTAAAAATCGAGTTTAAAGAGTCGGTTACATACAGACATACCTACAAGCATACAGATGAAGCTAATAAAATCGTGTTAAAATGTATGAGACGACTCTATTCTCTATTTATTAATTAAACCATTGTTTTAAAACCATGGTTTTGCTTAAATTTTTTTTATTCTTCTTATAATAAAATTAAAAGAAAATAAATAAACAATTTACATTTACAGATGAATTATTGTATTTTGTTCTACATAAAACATGTCCAAATCGTAATTTACCAAAGAATCAATCGCGTCAAGAGAGTTACCTGCTGTCAAAAGTTTTTACAAATCACATTTGCACGTGACTTGCTTCCTTATTTTGATTGTTGAATTTCTTTTGTCACATGGTTTATAGATTATTTAGATAGATTATTTACGAACGAAAACTTATGTAGTTTATTAAATAAAAAAAAATATGTTTTTCCTATTTTGTCTATGAATTTACTCGTTCTCGACGCTAAAAAAGATTAGTCTATGTCACTCGAAAACAATATAGGTTTTAATGTTGAAAATACATACATACAATATTTGCAACAAACAAACTCCTCAAACTTTTACTTAATAATATTGTCTATCTTGCTAAGCTAGAAATTCAGTCATTACATAGTATATCTATAAAACAAAGTCACTTTCTTTGTCCGTACATACCTATATTCCCTGTGTAGGTATGCTTAAATCATTAAAACTATGCAACGGATTTTGATGCCGTTTTTTTAAATAAATAGAATGATTAAAGAGGAAGGTTTAGTATATGAATAATTAGGTTATAGACAAAGCGGGAAAGCTAGTTGAAGTTTTTGACAAAAAATGATAATACGGTTACATATAAATTAGACAATATTCTTAAAAAGGACAGAAATTATACATTTTCTTGCCTAATATTTATACAGAGTATAAAGCGTATAGACAGAGGCGTGTAATCCTGTCTGCAAATTGTAACATCTGCGCCTAAATTAGTATTTGTAGACGGGTGACACGTTCTGTACTAAGTTGTTTATTTTATTAATTATAATGTTTTATTCTAATGAGAAAACGAAATAAAATATAGAATTAACATTTAATTTAAGAATTATATACTATTATTATACAATCTATTTTAATCTCATTTTAATCGAATCTGTGTAACAATAAAAAAACTCAAAGACCTATTCTAAAAGTACCTATTCCAAAATCTCAATCGTTCTTCCAGAGGTCGTGGGTTCGATTCCCACCCAGTGCTTACATTAGTGTGATGTACATAGATGTTTGCTCTGTGTCTGGGTGTTAATTATCTATATAAATATTTATTTTAAATTATATATATGTATGTTTATCAGCCATCTGGTTTCTATAACACAATCGAAAGCTTAATATGGGATCCGATCGTGCCGTGTGTGAAAAATTGTCCTGAAATATTTATTTATTTTATTTTTCCTGAAATTCTCAAGATCTATATTCTAAATTTGATCAAAATCAGTCCAGCGGTTTATAGATAAAGTTCTACAAACAGTCCTACGTATGTAAAACATTAGTAGGGATAATACGATATTTCATTCGATAATTCATTAAAATCCACTCGACTCCACTTGATTGGATTATCTTCATCGACTATTAGTTTATCCGTGTTATTTAAATTGACCCATATTCGAATATATTCAATTAGAACATTAATATTATAATTACTATTTAAAATGCAAAATATAAAATTTATGACGAGTCTCTAAATAACGACTGCTTATATGAATGAAGGAAAACTTCGTAAATAAATTCTTATTAACTAAAAAAAGTACATATTATATCTGTGTTATATAATTTGTGTCTATACTATCCAAATTTACTTTACATTAGTATCCATAATTATCATTTCTTATTAGGCGAATATAATACAGAAATCTAAATGACCAAGAACAAAACAAAAAACGACATATTGTAACATCTTGGTCAGTGCAGTATGGTATAAGCCTTCAAAGGATTCCTGTTTTTGCAGTGGAACAAAATTTGAGATATTCAATGCAAATAAGTAATTAATTGAATTTTTATTTAAGAAAGTTGTTTAATATTAAGTCTATATCCATGCATATATTTTACTAGCTGTGCCTCGCGGTTTTAGCCGCATTGCTCCGTAGGCCAGTAGAAATCGACACAAAAAAACCCTAAATTCGCAAAGCA